>VDFB02254121.1:0-30295 GCA_007258455.2 Sequoia sempervirens | reverse complement strand
TATATATATATATATATATATTTATATTCCTTATTTATATTGCCTAGCATTCATATTCATACCTTTACATGACTAATAAATGTCATATACCTGCTGCTGTTCTGATACGCAGATCTCCTTAGTTTCTTTTCTTTTTTTTCACCTCCCTCATTATCTCATACTTCTCTCTTTTTATATCTCCATATTCATTGAAGGGACATACCCTTTGAGATTAGATATCTCTAAATGAGACATGTCTTTTTATAAACATAACTCTTTATTAAAACAAACCACCTTTTATTTAATTTCACCCTTTACCGACTTATGTTTATTGCTGCTCTTTGAATTAATCTTTAATTTATGGTTGCACCCTCCAATATCTCAATCGCACCTTTTAAATAGAACCCCTTGTATTATGCTATTGTTTATAACTAATATAGGTTCTTTTCAAAGTGCTGCCTTTCTTCCATAAAGTCGTTGCCTTTCACTAAAATAAACTTTGCCTTATAATGAATCGTTGCACTTTGTCTTATATTTATTTTTGTCTTAATATTATTATTTAAATAACATGCTCATAACCATAATAATGGCTATAATTATAATTATAATTTTAACATTGTTACTGATAATTATCATTGTAATTGTAATTCAGATTATATTTTATTATATTTACATTAGTTATTTGATTATTTAGATTTCCTTATGAATATTATATGATCCGTTATATTTGTAATCGTAATTATAATATTATTTTATGTTTTTATTTTGTATTAATTTTATATACTTTAATATCTATTATATCATAATAATATTTATGACGTTATTTATAATATTCATTGATATTGTCTTGGACAATTATGTAATATCAAATGGTTAACTATTTTAATTATGATTCTTTATTATCTAAATGTTAGGATTTCGGGGACATGACACCAGCACAATAAAATAATGCAATTATAAAACAGCTATTGCATTAACAAAATTCTTATTCAAATTGCAATAATACATCAGCTATTGCAAACAAATACTTAGCTCCTCAAATAAGCTGAATACAATCGATAATCTCCAAATTTGGTCAAAGACCATTAAATTTGCACAATGAAGAAAACTGAAGTATCTCCTCCTCTCAACTCTAGCTAGGGTTGATCTTTCACAACCGAACCTGGCACTCTAGAGTCTTCAAACCCTCGAGCTAATGCTAAGCATTTAGCTTTAGCAACTTACCACGCAGGTAATGAGAAAGTAAATTCTAAATCAAGTGTGTTGAAATGCTTAGCCATGAGCTTCTTATAAAGATCTCTTGATGATATCCAGAAGCTTCTAGAAGAAATATTATTTTATTCTTTTAAGTGACTTTATTATTTTATTATTTTATTTTTAAGTCACTTAAGTCACTTTATTATTAAATTAATTAAATACCAAGTCATTCCTTCTGATATAATATTTTATTGGAATAACTTAATAAATAATTAATTTAATAACATCTCCAATTTGGGGACATGACAGATAGGCAAGCTATTCATGATGGCAAGGAAAATTGTTATAGAATAAAGAAGAAAGGGAAGGAGTATACCTTAAATCCCATGAAGGATAAGGATGAGGAAGTAGAAAAGAATCCCAGAGTTTGCTTAGTGATTGGGAAACAATTTTTGAAAGACTTGAAGAATGAGAAGGCATGTTATACTCATTCCTAAGCCTGCAAAGGTTAGGACAACAAAGGAGGAAGTACCCACGGAGGTACAAGAGATTTTGGTTGAATTTTTTGAAATTTTAATGAAAGAATTACCTGATGGATTGCCACCAATGAGGAGCATAAGTCATTGTATGGATTTGATACCAAGGGCCAGTTTGCCAAACAACACACTGTACAAAATGACTCCAATGGAGAACGAAGAGATAAACTGCCAAGTGCAAGAGTTGTTGGATAAAGGAGTGATCAAAGAAAGTTTGAATCTTTGTTGTACCTACAATACTCGCACCAAAAAAGGATAGGGAGTGGCAGATGTGCACAAATTCAAGAGCCATAAACAAAATAACTATCAAGTATAGATTTCCTTTGTTGGATGGATGACATGATATATTGTTTTAGTGGAGCCAAGTACTTCACAAAGATAGACTTGAAGAGTGGATACCATCAGATAAGGATCAGAGAAGGGGTGAATGGAAAATTATGTTTAAAACAAAGGATGGCTTATATGAATGACTGGTAATGCCATTTGGGTTAACAAATGCCCCAAATACTTTCATGTGGCTAATGCATGAGGTACTAAAACCTTTTTTTAGTGAATTTGTGATTGTATATTTAGATGATATTCTGATTTTCAATAAAACAAAAGAATATCTAGCACATATTAGAGCAGTTTTGCAAAGATTGAAGGAAGAAAAACTACTTTTGAATTTGAAAAAATGTAGTTTCATGAAGAAAAAACTAGTATACCTAGGGTTTGTGGTGTCTCAAGAGAGGTTGAAAATGGACCCAGAGAAGGTTAAGGCGATAATAGATTGGCCTTCACCAAAACGTATGTTTGAAGCCAAGATTTTTCATGGCTTGGCGAGCTTCTATAGGAAGTTCATTAGAAATTTCAATGGAATATGTGCACCTACCACAAAGATTATGAAAGTGGTAGGAAGGAATTTAAGTAGATGAATACAACAGAGCAGAATTTTCATTTGTTGAAGAAGGTAATAGAACAGCCAATGTTGCCGTTACCAAATTTTAGCAAAGTATTTTAAGTTGGTTGTGATGCCAGTGGTAGTGCAACTAGAGGAGCTTTAACTCAAGAGGGAAGACCCATTTCCTACTTGAGTGAGAAGTTAAATAAAGCAAAGCGGAAATATTTCGTATATGACCAAGAATTTTATGCTATAGTGCAAGCTTTGAAGAAATAGAGACTATTTACTACCTAAGGAATTCATCTTATTACATAGACCACCATGTCTTGCGGTATCAACAGCCAAGGTAAGTTGAACTAGAGACATATGGAATGGGTGGAGTTCTTACAGAGTTATACTTTTGTTTTGCAACATAGGGGTGGTAGTTCCGATAGGGTAGAAGATGTACTTTGCAAGAGATGTTTGTTGATAAATGAGTTAAGGGTCAATGTGGTTAGGTTTGATGCAATAATGAAGTTGTATCTAGATTATCCAAATTTTAAATAAGTGTGGATAGCTAGTAAGAGTCCACTGGAAAAAGATAGGACTCCATGGTTAGAGTATTTCATTTAGGATAGTTTATTGTTCACGAGCAAGAAGTTATGTGTACCCAAGGGTTCAATGAGAGAGAACCTAATAAGAGAGAAGCATCGCGGAGGTCTAAGTGGACATTTTGATGTAGAAAAAACAACAGCACTGTTGAATGGCGGGTACTATTGGCTTGGAATGAGTGCAAATGTGGAGAAGATAGTGCAACAATGAAGAATTTTTCAACATGCAAAAGGTGTAAAGCAGAATATATGACTATATCAACCATTGCCTATACCTAAGAGACCGTGGGAGCACATCAATATGGACTTTGTTTTGGGATTGCCTCAAACACAAAGAGGTAATGACTCAATTTTTGTTGTAGTTGACAAAATTTCTAAGATGGTGCATTTCATAACATGTCAAAAGAGCAATGATGCTTCCCATATAGCAAATTTTTTTTTTGAAGAGGTAGTTAGGCTGCATGGATTGCCTAAGAGTATTGTCTCAGATAGGGACACTAAATGTGGGCTATTTTTGGCATACACTATGGAAGAAATTGGGTACCAAATTGGGGTTTAGTTCAACCTATCATCCCTAGACTAATGGGCAGACTAAAGTTGAATAAGAGTTTGGGAAACTTGTTGAGATGTTTGGTAGGAGACAAACCAATGGGACTTGATATTGGCTCAAGAAAATTTTGCATACAACAACTCAGTCAATACGAGTGTTGTAACAAGCCCTTTTTCTATTGTTTATGGATTTAGCCCAAGGGGTGTTGATGATTCAAGGAATAGTGCAAAATTGAGCAAAAAGAATGTTATGGCAGAGGATTTTTTCAAATATATTTGCGAATTGCATAAGAAAGTGAAGGAGAATTTAGAAAATAGGGCCACCAAATACAAGGAGAAAGCTGATATGCTACCTACCTGAATGGTACTGGGATCGCTTCGAGGAATCAATGCCTCCTAGCCTTGGCATTGCTTCTTGCTTGAAAGACAACAACTAGTGGTGAGATAGTTGTAGTTGAGTGTTCTTGTAGTGTGATTTTGCATTGTAATGGTCTTTTAGCATGTTAGAGTTGAATTCTTGCATATTGTATCAAATTCTAGAGTTGCTGAACATTATGGCTGATTGTAAGTTTTTGTCATAGCTTTCATAATAAAATTTATCTCCTTCTGGGTATTGTCTCGTTGCATTTCCATGACATGGGCGACCATATTTGCCAAGTTTCAGATTTTATGTCAAAGAATTGAATTTTAAAGAAAGAAATCGCCCCTCACTAAGGGCCGTACCATTTAGGCTTCATTGGAGTTTGTCCAAAAATTAAATGTCCGCTTTTGGGTCAGTTTTATGATGCATTCTTGGGCGCCTTCATCTTAGGAGCATTTTGCATTAGGTTTTATGCATTTTGGGTGAGTATTGAGGGAGTAGTGAGTAATTTAGTGGTTTTCTATGTTGTTGTTTTAGCATTCGAAGAGCAGGTCTGTCACAAATCAGAACACTGAGATTGGTCTTTGAGTGGAGTTATTGGTCTTGGTGCTATTGTTAAGCAAGGGAGAGTCTTCTATTTTGTTGCAGCACTATCTAGCTCTAATCTTATGCTCTTGGCAAGCATTCTTCATTATATTGTAAGCTGAACAGTAGTACTGTCAGCATTTCTTCTAAACTTGTTCTTCATGCTTTGTAATACCCACTGAATAAGTAGAAGAGGCTGGCTTGCCACCTATTTACGTTTGAATTGCATTGTAGTATGTAATGTCCCCGTTTTTGGCATTTCACTTTTCAGTGATTGGTAGCCTATCCCCAGTGTGCTATCGGCTAGTCAGTGGCAGAATTAGGGTTTCCGGCTACTTGGTGGGTTCTCTTGATGATTCAGGGTTTTGCTTGTTGGAGTTTGGTTGTTTGGATTCTGGATTCTTTCTGGGTTTTCAGAGAGCTTCGCAGAGGTATGACTTGCAACTGCATCGGGCAACCTTTCCAGACTTACTATTTTTAGTAAGTTACGACGGCTACATCCTGGAGTTTGGGATTGCGGATTGCGGATTCTTTCTGGGTTTTCAGAAAGCTTCGCATTGGTATCGCATGCACTTTGATCCGGGCAACTTTCTGGAATTTACTATTTTTAGTAAATTCTATTTCTGGCAGTGGTCCTGTTGGTTTCGGCACGGATGGCTCTCATCTTCAGTCAACTCAGTTCGTTTGATCAATTTTGGCCTTGGAATGCATTTTGGAGAGATAAGTTCATTTTATTTAAATAATATTATGTTAATGTTATATTTTAATGTTGACTCCCCCCTTGGCCTAGCTACATCACTTCAAGTTGTTCTTAAAAGGTGTTCTTCAAGGGTGGGCGCTTCATTGAAGGAAATTTATTATTATTCAAAGGTCTATTTCATGCTTGAGTTGGACGCCTTCTTTGAGGAGGGAATTAATTTAAAATTAAAGTCAAACATTGCTTGGAAAATGGGACGCCATCTTTGGAAGGAAAGGAGTTATTTCAAATTTGAAAAGTTAGGGTTTCTAGAAGCTTCTGGAGAGTCTTCACAAAGTTATAAAAGGAGGTCTTGGGTCCTCATTTGGATTATCTTACATCTACCCTACTATTATGCTGCTGGAATGAATATAGGCAAAGTGCTTCGAGGAATGCATACCTCCTAGCAAGGATCAGTCTTCATGTTTGACAGATAACATCTAGCTGATTTGTGGTTGCTTCTCAATCAGAGAATGCAAATAGAGCTTATAGTTGGATTCTATTATGTTTTGGGCATTTTTGGAGTTTGCTGATTTAGCATAGCTGGAGTCCTTTTTGCTTAGAAGTCTTTGTATGATTTTTGTTTTGTTCTGAGTATTTAATAAATCTGTTTTGCAGCCTTGGGCGCCCCTCTATGCCAAGTTTCAGATTTTTATGTTAAGTGTGTGATTTTATCTTGTAAAATTGCCCCTCTTGAGTTTGTATCTTGCTGGGCTATCTTGGGAGTTGTGCCACAAAATAATATCAGGTCTTGGTGGCTGTTTTGGGTCATGAAGTTAGGCGCCATCATCCTTAGAGTCCTCTGCATCAAGTTTGAAGTCATTTGAGTGAGTGAGGAATGATTTATGAGCATTTTGGTGAGTTGTAGGGTTGCTGGTCTGAGCATTTTCAGTCATATTTCTGTCATATCAGATTGTAGGAGTTCTTCATTTGAGTGGGTTTGAGTCTAAGAGTTCTTGTTGAGCATTGAAGAGATAATAAACATTGTTGCAGCATGGATATACTACTAACTCGATCTTAAGTGTGTTTCTATAATATTGTAAAAGCTGAGCAAGAGTACCGTCACTATCTTGTTTACTTGCTAAGCTTTTTGTAATTTCCCACTGAATAAGTGGAAGAGGCTGGCATGCCGCTTATCTACTTTCTGTACTTGTTCTCTTTCAGTTTTGTAATACCCACTGGATAAGTGGAAGAGGCTGGCTTGCCACCTACTTTACATTCTGAAGTTGCATTTGTATTTCTTTATATCTCCGCCATATGGTCGCCTCATTTACATTCTGGATTGGGTAGCACATACTTGGTGTTGAGTTAATTTCAGTTGCAGTTTGATTTAATGTACTGACAATCCTCTTGCCATATGACAGCCTCTTTCTTGTTGAGATTGAGTGCGCATTCTTGGCAACGAGTTAATTGTAACTGTTGGTTTGATTGAACTAACCCTAACGGGTACTTTGCTGTTGTTGTGATCATCTTCGAAGTTTGAAAAAATTTGGGTCACAATTGGTTCGGTTCATTACAGTGGTATCAAAGCCAAGATCCTGCCATCCTATGAAAAAGACAGAGTCAGTTGACAGATGAGTGACAGAGAAATTAGATTTTTCACCTAAGTTCAGTTTAGCTCTCAGAAGTTTTGAAGATGTTGCGTTTCCTGAGGTCCAGGAATCATGAGAAGTCGGATTTGATTGTGGTTTCTAAAGAATGCCAGTTCAAGAGGCAATGTGAACATGAGGCTGCCATACTCTGTAAAGAATATCAGAGCATGACAGATGAGTTTAAGAACAATGTTTCATTTGACACCTTTTTGAATTGTGCGGTGATTCATTACCCTAGAAAGTTGGCTATGGTCAACTACATCAAAAAAATGATTAAAGAGGAAGCAGAACATGCCATGGTTGCAGGTGCAAGGAAGGAAGAAGAAGTGCCTGTTTGTGGATTGTAGCCCACAAATGAACAAGTCGAAGAGAAAAATCAGTCAACTAATATTGAAGATGGCACAAGCAAGGTGCACATGTCACCTCAAAATGATCGTAAATTTGATAAAGAAAACTTGACAGTTGAAGAGTGTGTGGGAGAGTCCCATAATACTTCCCTAGACTTGCATGTGATAGCAAGTGATGAAGATCAGTTCGGTGAAAAGAACATAGCAGCAGTCTTGAATCCTAATTTGGATTCATCCCATGAAGGTTTTGAGACTAAGGGCTTCACGGAAGATGTTGGTAGAACTATTTTGTGGGATGGGTTTGTTGAAGAAGAGCAAGATAAAGAAAATACTAGTGGTGTCATAGAACCAGCTTATGACCACTACTATAGTGGCGATGTTGGTGATGATTCTAAAGAGTTCATGCGAGATCATATTGAAAATTTGGTGAAGAAGGATTTTCCTCATGTTGCTGTCCCAACTTCCCAAGAATTTCCACATGAAGGAATCAATGACATATTTACTCATGATGGTTTCATAGAAGATAAAAAGGATGAAGCTTTCAAAACAACTAGCTTTGAAGATTCTTTACTTCATCACAATGGTGTCATGGGAGGTATTTGGTTTGATCAGCAAACCAAACTAAAAGAAAGAAATATTTTTGAGGATATTAGTTTAAGTGAGTTGGGTGGTGACCTATTCAAAGAGTCAACACTCCCAAAGAAGCACGAAGAGCTCTTTTCTTTTGATCAAAACAATCAGCCTCTTACCATTTGGGATCCAAGTGTGAAGGCATCTAGCGATGACAAGGAACCAGTATGGGATGAATTTCCCTTTGATCCGGATAATGAAATGGAACTTGATGAGGACTCTATATCAGCAAACAATGGTGACAATATGCTTGAGTTTGGGGCTGCCTTCAAGTTTGATCAAAGTGACAGTGACGTGGAAGCAAAGCTAGAGGGCCATATGGCTCTTGAAGATGGAGAGTTTGAAGGTGTTACTAAACACAAATCTGATTTATCAATGCACAAAGCTGATTGCAAGCAATGAGTTGAAGAATTTGTGGAGTATGATGTTTTTTATGACAATGAGCATTATCCGCTAGTTGGTGGTGAAGTACAAGAATGTTGGAGCAGCAATGAGGGCAGCAAAGGCAAGGAACGAAGTTCTGATTTTCAGTTGCAGCCTATCAGCAGTTCACCGTCTTTGCATGTTCATGAGTGGGAAGATCAATGCAAGGTATCTTTTGAAAAAGAAGTGCAAGCGCTATCCCTATTTGATCGCACACACAATTTGGTTGATGATCTCTATTGGAAGGCTCAGTCTGAAGAGAGACGAAGTGGAGTTAAGGATGAAGTTGCTCTTCCTAACTTGCAACTTATCAGAGACTCTTTGGAGACATTGAAATCAGCATACATACACTTGATTGAAGATCGAGATTATGCCTTCGAAATTGCGAAGAAGACCATTGGTACTTTCCAAGAAAAGAAGAGAAACGTTGATGAGGTTACTCTTGAGCTTGAATCAACAAAGGACATGTTGAAAGAAACTCAGTTGGCTCTAATGGAGGTTGAAGACCAATTTGTTGACTTCAAACTTTTCAAGGAGCAAGAGGGTGCACAAAGAGCTGAAGAAATCAACCAAGTGATTGGAGAGCTTGATATTCTTCAAGAGGAGTTTGATCTTGAAAGTGTCTCAAGAAAATCAGAAGTTGCATGTGCTGATTTGGAGCAGCAAGATATAAGGAATGATTTTCAAGTTTTTAACAATCCTCTCTTTGAAGTGGGTGTTGAGGAAACTTATGATAATCCTCTTTTTGTGATGGAAGATGAACCAGAACATGGTGTTTGCACTCTTGTCAATCCATTCCTGGGGTTGAGTGATGCTAGTCTATTTTGGGAGTTGAATTTGAAGTCATCTTATGTTTCACGCTCCAGTGTTGAAGCTTTCATGGATTGGTTTCTGAGGTTAATTAGAGGGAATGCCTATTTTAGGAGTATGCACTTGGTTTTGACCAGCACTTGGGGTTGTGTTGAATTCTATTTTCAGTGTGTTGAAAATCACTTTCGGTTGGG
Source organism: Sequoia sempervirens (assembly GCA_007258455.2). Classification (NCBI taxonomy): domain Eukaryota; kingdom Viridiplantae; phylum Streptophyta; class Pinopsida; order Cupressales; family Cupressaceae; genus Sequoia; species Sequoia sempervirens. The sequence continues at coordinate 20,886 of VDFB02254121.1, read as the reverse complement.
TATCCATGCTTGGGATTCTCAACTTGGGTTGATAGAGTTTATGGCTTGTGGAAAGAGGAATTTTTGGTGGGTTAGTGATCAAATTTTCAAACCTTTGGGTGTTGTCCTCCTCTTCACCAACCACTTGATGGCCCCATTTGTTCAAATGGATTGGAGAGAAATTTTGAGTATGGGTTGGAAAGATGAACAGTTGGTTGCTCTTGGCGTTGATCCTTGGACAAGACAAGGGAAGATTTTGGGACATAAGCTTGCTGGTTGGAGGCAGACCAGCCTCTTTACTTGTGGAGTTACTCTCGTTTGGAAGAGATTGTCCTTCACTACTTGCCAACGTGGTGGTAGTTTTCATTTGGAGATTGTTCTAGTGGGTTTGCCTGCCATTTTTGAGGCTTTATCTTGCAACTCAATATTCATCTCATACACTCACTCTTGGAAATTTCATTGGTGTTGCTGTTTTTCCTTGTGTAAAATACTAAAATCTGATTGCATTTCGTTGACTTCAGCCTTAAACAACAGAGATTATTTGTTCCTTCACACCTATCCTATTCTTGGAGTTCGTCTTATGGAGGTTTGTGATGTTAACTTTGACAGTTTTCTCTCATTGTTGGTTCGGAACAGCGAACTACCACTTGTTTTGATTCATCATTCTGAGACTCATGAGGTTGGAACTATGAGAGTTTTCTGTAGTCCTCATGGTGGTATCAATATAATTTAGTTGGTGCATAGTAGCTCCATGAGGAGACGTGAGTATGAGTTTTTTGAGCTCTTGCAAAGGATTGTTTTCCTCTTTGCAAGAAGATTTGAAGATGTCACTTTTGCCATTAGGGCTTCGTTTGTTACCATGTGGAGGTATGCTGAGGAGATTGATTTTGAGTTGAGTAGCCTATCTTTCTTCTTGCCTAGAATTGTGGTTGACAGTGGTATGGTTGTTACTGTTGACTCTGGGCATCTTGGACGCGAGACGTTGCATGATTTTGATCTCAGTCCTTTAAGATCTTTCAGTTTGAGTATCATGGATGGTAACACTTTGGAGTTACAAGGGAGGTTAGTGCGGCATTGGCATGATGTTTTGACTGATGTGATCAAAGTGGTGCAGCAGTGGCATGGTGGGTCCTTCCTGAGATGGATTTGGGAACCTGGGATCATACTTGTTTTGGTATGGATCAGTCTTAACTTTTCGGGAGTTATGATGGTATTGCTTGAGGACAAGCAATTTTGGGAAGGGCGGACTGTAATGTCCCCGTTTTTAGCACTTCATTTTTCAATGATTGGTAGCCTATCCCCAATGTGCTATTAGCTAGTCAGTGGCAGAATTAGGGTTTCCGGCTGCTTGGTGGGTTCTCTTGATGATTCAGGGTTTTGCTTATTGGAGTTTGGTTGTTTGGATTCTAGATTCCTTCTGGGTTTTCAGAGAGCTTCGCAGAGGTATGACTTGCAACTGCGTTGGGCAACCTTTCCGGACTTACTATTTTTAGTAAGTTATGACGGCTACATCCTGGAGTTTGGGATTTTGGATTGCGGATTCTTTCTGGGTTTTTAGAAAGCTTTGCATTGGTATCGCATGCACTTTGATCCGGGCAACTTTCTAGAATTTACTATTTTTAGTAAATTCTATTTCTGGCAATGGTCCTGTTGGTTTCGGCACGCATGGCTCTCATCTTCAGTCAGCTCAGTTGGTTTGATCAATTTTGGCCTTGGAATGCATTTTGGAGAGATAAGTTCATTTTATTTAAATAATATTATGTTAATGTTATATTTTAATGTTGACTCCCCCCTTGGCCTAGCTACATCACTTCAAGTTGTTCTTAAAAGGTGTTCTTCAAGGGTGGGCGCTTCATTGAAGGAAATTTATTATTATTCAAAGGTCTATTTCATACTTGAGTTCGATGCCTTCTTTCAAGAGGGAATTAATTTAAAATTAAAGTCAAACATTGCTTGGAAAATGGGACGCCATCTTTGGAAGGAAATGAGCTATTTCAAATTTGAAAAGTTAGGGTTTCTAGAAGCTTCTGGAGAGTCTTCACAAAGTTATAAAAGGAGGTCTTGGGTCCTCATTTGGATTATCTTACATCTACCCTACTGTTATGTTGCTGGAATGAATACAGGCAAAGTGCTTCGAGGAATGCATACCTCCTAGCAAGGATCAGTCTTCATGTTTGACAAATAACATCTAGCTGATTTGTGGTTGCTTCTCAATCAGAGAATGCAAATAGAGCTTATAGTTGGAGTCTATTATGTTTTGGGCATTTTTGGAGTTTGCTGATTTAGCATAGCTGGAAGTCCTTTTTGCTTAGAAGTCTTTGTATGATTTTTGCTTTGTTCTGAGTATTTAACAAATCTGTTTTGCAGCCTTGGGCGCCCCTCTATGCCAAGTTTCAGATTTTTATGTTGAGTGTGTGATTTTATCTTGTAAAATCGCCCCTCTCTTGAGTTTGTATCTTGCTGGGCTATCTTGGGAGTTGTGCCACAAAATAATATCAGGTCTTGGTGGCTGTTTTGGGTCATGAAGTTAGGCGCCATCATCCTTAGAGTCCTCTGCATCAAGTTTGAAGTCATTTGAGTGAGTGAGGAATGATTTATGAGCATTTTGGTGAGTTGTAGGGTTGCTGGTCTGAGCATTTTCAGTCATATTTCTGTCATATCAGATTGTAGGAGTTCTTCATTTGAGTGGGTTTGAGTCCAAGAGTTCTTGTTGAGCATTGAAGAGATAATAAACATTGTTGCAGCATGGATATACTACTAACTCAGTGATCTTGGCAGGCTTTCTATATCATTGTAAAGCTGAATAGTAGTACTGTCAGCTATCTTGTTTACTTGCTAAGTTTTTTGTAATTTCCCACTGGATAAGTGGAAGAGGCTGGAATGCCGCTTATCTACTTTTTGTACTTGTTCTCTTTCAGTTTTGTAATACCCACTGGATAAGTGGAAGAGGCTGGCTTGCCGCCTACTTTACATTCTGAAGTTGCATTTGTATTTCTTTATATCTCTGCCATATGGTCGCCTCATTTCCATTCTGGATTGGGTAGCACATACTTGGTGTTGAGTTAATTTCAGTTGCAGTTTGATTTAATGTACTGACGATCCTCTTGCCATATGACAGCCTCTCTCTTGTTGAGATTGAGTGCGCATTCTTGGCAACGAGTTAATTTGTCAGTCCCTTCTAGTTGACATCTCTCAGAAAGCAATGTGATTATCATTATGCTAATTCCCTCAGAATGACAGTGATGGATAGAGGGTCTTGATGGAGCTTGGCTCGCATTGGTCAAGAGTTGGTCAATCGGGTTGCTCAAGCCTCGTTTCGACACTTCTAGCCTCGAGTTGCTATTTTTAGCAATATTTGGCACTCAGCGAGGGACCCCTGCTATTTTTAGTAGTATGGATTGATTACGTTCAGAATCACTTCTTTATTCGTCAGCTTCAGACGGCTCGTGCATCGGGTGAATATTGAGAGAGATATTAATATTTAATTGATTTAATTAAATATTAATTTTGGAGTTTATAATATAAAGTTATAATATTATTATATTATAATTTAAGTGATTTTTGGTCGAGGGGTCGCTCTTATCATGGAGGGGACGCTTTTAATTATATTTTATAATTAAAAATTTGTCAGGAGACTATGGAAATATTAAAATAAAAAGTTCAAACTTTTTAATGCTTCCCTATTATTAAGGAAATCGCACTTTTCAGTGTGTATAAGGTATTTGCATTGGAAATCGAGCCCATTATGATTATTGATTATTGAAAATTGTTGAAGTCTTCAACCAGAGCACGGAAGCCAAGGGTTTCAGTTTCAGAGCATTGGGGAACGAGCCATCTCCAGTGAAAGCAGTTCAAAGGGTGTGAGATATCATCCGATTTATTGCCAGACAGAGGGATTTCTTCATTCAGAAGAAGTTACAGAGTTTCACAGAGGTTTACATCTTCAAGGGTTTGATTAGTTATTCATCCAGAGAAGCATCTCTAAGTAAGGTGCCTATTTCAAAGACATCTGGAGTTTCTTAAGTGGGCCGTACTATTGCATTTAATGTTGCTGCTGCTACAGCCGTACTTTATACAGCAGATCTGTACCATTTAAAAGGCCGTACCTTTCAGCCAATACAAATCGCCTTCTTCCTTCTTCATCTGGTTTCATCTATTGGGGCGCAATTATCAAGGGATCCATTGTGTAGCATCTGGCAGAGGAGGAAGTAGATTTCACTGAAGCCGTACCATCTCATGTTGTTCATGGCGGCTGCAAAAATTCCAGGTTTTTAATAAAGCAAGTTGATATTTTTCCTTTGCATGTTACCAGATCTTTATTGTATTAAATTCAAAAGATCAATAAACGATACGCCATCCTTAGATCTTGTATTTTCTATCCATATTGGCAGTATAGCATTTTTATTGAATTTATAATCAATTTCTATCAAAATCGCAATTTCTTATTTTTATGCAAAAACATCAAAAAAACCAAAAACTTCAGAAAACAAACAAAAATAGTCAGATTCAGAAACATGGGAAACAAGGGGTTTCTACAATGGTATCAGAGCTAAATCCTGCCATCCTAAGGGTTTAGCAGGCTTATGCAGCCAGAACAGATTGGGTCTCACAGGTATTACACACGCAGACGAGCTCTGATTGACAGGCAACAGGGTTCGATCCGGCAGCCGAAAAACATGGCTGACAGAACAGATGTTCCTAGAAATGAAATTCCTCAAAACCCTAGAGATCAGGACGATGCAGAGGTTTTACATGCACTCAGAGACTTGCGAGCAGGTCAACGGCAGTCTAATGATGTATTACAGCAGTTGACAGTAGCACTTCAGAGATTGGGTACTCCGAGGAGACAGTCACCACATCGTGACGACGAGAGGAGTGAAGCAGGATCTCGCAGGGCACCTAGGACAGCCTCCCGGACAGCAGATAGGCCCACTAGGCCTACTTTTGTGAGACAGGAGCCCGATGAGGCTATCGCAGGTGAGGAGCAGGAGGAGTTGTTCGCTGATACACTTATGGCAGCGAATGAGGAGTGGGAGTTAGTACCACCAGATGTCAGAGAGAGGATTTCCTTTGACAGATTTGTTACATAGAGGCGAGAGCACCACAGAGGTCGACAGGATTGGAGACCTAGATACCAGAATCATGACCTGAAACATGCTACGAACAGGCTCAATCTAGCGATGTTCGATGGTAGTGGTAAGGTGACAGCTCAGGCATCGATTAGTAAGCTAGACACATTTCTCACATTACGCCCGATGGCTGAGAGAGATGCTATCAGATATGCGACACTGCATCTTGAGGGGGTAGCTTACGATTGGTGGCACCACGGTATGGTGACCTTACAACATGACAGGATCACATCATATCAGGAGTTTGTGGACAGGTTGGTGGAGCGGTTTGACAGGAAGGATCCAGAATCCTACTTTAGAGACTTGGCTCAGCTGAGACAGAGTGGCAGCTTGGAGTCTTATATTAGTGACTTTCAGAAGTTATCAGTTATGGTTCCGAACATTTCAGAGAGACGACTTGTGGTACTCTTCATGGAGGGATTGACAGAACCATTGAGAGACTGGATCAAAGCCTTTGATCCTCCGTCATTACAGGAAGCGATGAAGAAGGCACGTAGTATGGAGTTGGCAGCACCTTCCAGTAGATTCAACTCCAGAGGTTCTTCTTCTTTCAGGGACAACAAGGGCTTTAACAGAAACAGAGAGAAGTCTGATTTTAACAAAGAGAAATCAGATTTCAAGAATGATTCAAAGGGTAAATCAGCAGCACCACCTTTGGATCGAGAGGCCCTTAACGATCTATGCAGGAAGAAGCTTGGCTTCTACTGCAAAGGTCCCTATGACGCCAATCACGATTGTCCTTTGAGGCCTAAGGGCAAGGCAAATCGAGTGATGTGGGCGTATTATGAGGATTTGGAATCAGAGAATTCCGAACAGCAGGAGAGTTCTGAGGAGTCAGAGCCAGAGGCTTCAGAGCCTAAGGCAGAGACGGAGTTAGAGCTTCAGATACAGGAGGCACGATTATCTAGCATTCAGCAGGAGGGCTCTTTCAGGATTCGTGGAGTGTTGGCAGGACAGAGGGTCATTACCCTTCTTGATACAGGAGCCACACACAATTTCATAGATGCTAGATTTGTTGAGAAACGCGGACTCATCACTGAGGAGTTCGAGGGCATTAGGGTTAAGGTGGTCGACGGATACACTTTGAGGTGTGAACGCATGATTAAGGATCTCCCTTTACGCTTGAACAACTATGAGTTCAAGGCTGATTACTACGTAGTTAACATGGGAGACATTGATTTGGTCTTGGGCATGAAGTGGCTTCATTCACTTGAGGAAGTCACCCTTCGTCTCAAGGACATGGAGATCCGTTTTGATGTTGATGGGAAGACACACATCCTAAAAGCAATTCGGGACAGCAACATCAAAACAATTTTTTTTCGTCGGATGGAGAGGCTCATGCATCACGACATGGTAGAGTGGGCTGCCGAGTGCACATTGGCACCTATATAGGAGGGACAGCAAAAGACTGAATATCATCCCGACATACAACAGCTGGAGAATCAAGCATGATAAGGTATTCGATATTCCACCAGGGAGACCTCCAGCCAGGGGCATTGAGCATATTATTGAGCTCGAGGAGGGCGCTAAGCCCGTTATGATAACTCCTTACAGGCATCCTAAGAGGTTGAAGGATGAGATAGAAAAGACAATAAAGGAGTTACTTGCTATGGGTCACATTCGACCTAGCAAATCACCATTCGCTTCTTCGGTTGTTTTGGTAAAAAAAAAGGATGGAACATTACGCATGTGCATTGACTACAGAGTCCTGAATAAGAGGACGATCAAAAACAGGTATCCGATACCTCGTATAGACGAGCTTATTGATGAGCTCCATGGCGCATGTTACTTCACTAAAATAGACTTACGGTCGGGGTATCATCAGATCAGGGTTCGTGAGCAGGACATTGAGAAGACTGCCTTCCGATGTCATTGTGGGCACTTCGAGTTTATAGTGATGCCATTTGGGCTCACTAATGTGCTGGCTACATTTCAGTCTACGATGAACAGGGTTTTTCATTCACAGCTGAGGAGATTCGTATTGGTCTTCTTCAATGATATCCTTATTTACAGCAGGACTTGGCAGGAGCATTTGGCTCACTTGGAGACCGTGTTGAGTATTCTGGAGAGGGAGTCCTTGTACGCCAAGGAATCCAAATGTGACTTGGGAATGACCAAATTGTTATATTTAGGTCATATCATCAATGCAGGAGGAGTGCGGATGGATCCTGAAAAGATCCGCGCTATTATTGACTGGCCTACACCGGCAAACCTGACACAGTTGAGAGGGTTTCTAGGTTTGTGTGGATTCTATCGCAGATTCGTGAATGGTTATTCACGACATGCAGCCCCTATGACAGATTTACTGAAGAAGGGTGCATTTATTTGGACTCCTGAGGCACAGGAATGTTTTGAGAGATTTAAGGAGTTGAAGACTACATGCCCTGTTTTGGCACTACGTGACTTTTCGAAGCCTTTCAAGCTTAAAAGCGATGCATCAGGTGAGGGCATTGGTGCGGTGCTTATGCAGGACAAGCACCCGATTGTGTATGAGAGCCGTAAACTCAGAGGGCCAGAGAGACTTTACAGCATATATGATAAGGAGATGCTTGCTATCATGCATGCCTTAGCAAAATTCAGGCAGTATCTTGTTGGCAGCAAATTTTGCATCAAAACTGACCATAACAGTTTGAGACACTTCTTGGGGCAGCTGGTAGATCTTTAATGATCGCCAAGAGAAGTGGGTCGCGAAATTGCAAAGATATGACTTTTGATATTCTTCATATCAAAGGAACTCAGTAAACGTAGTAGCCGATGCTCTTCACGCAGCTATTTGAGCTCTATGGTCTACATTTCCGCAGGATTGGAGGCATATGATTGTGGCGTAGTATGCCAAGGATAATGGGCCTCCGCGATTGCTGAGGGATCACCATTGATACTGTAATTTCATTATCGCCAGAATGACTTGATCATTTACAAGAACAGGATATTTGATCCCAGGTTCAGAGATGAAGAACATTGTCATGCGAGCCTTTCATGACGTGCCTAGAGCAGGACATCCCGGGTATTTCAAAACCTACAGACAGATACGGGAGAGATTCACATGGAAAGGGCTCAAGGGAGATGTTCTTCAGTACGTGCATGAGTGCCCTGTTTGTCAGTAGAACAAGCAGGAGAACACGTACCCGGCAAGTTTATTGCAGCCAGCCACTTCCGATTCCTCGGCTATGAAGTGGGAATGCCCGCCGATGGACTTCATTACGGCTTGCCTAAAGCCCAAGGGCTTAGGATTGCATATATGTAGCTGTGGATCGCTAGACCGGCACGCCCACTTCTTTCCGATTACCACTACCTACACAGCTACACAGGTAGCAGAGGTCTTCTTTCGTGAGGTATTCAGACTACATGGGTTGCCTCGGAGCATTGTGAGCGACAAAGATAGTCGGTTCTTGAGTCACTTCTGGCAGGAGGTATTCAAACTCTGTGGGACCGAGCTTACACCGAGCACCAGTTACCACCCGCAGACAGATGGGCAGACGGAGATAGTGAATAAATGGGTGGAAGGTTACCTCCGAAATTATATTGCAAGGCAGCAGAAGGCGTGGGTCAAATGGATTCATCTGTGTGAGTATTGTTACAACACGACATTCCATATGACCATTCAGATGTCACCTTTCATGGCGTTGTACGGTTATGAGGCGCCGAGTTTTCTGGATTTGCTACTGAGTGACAGTAGAGTGCCGAATGCTGGAGACTTATTGCAGGAGAGTCACGATACTATGAAGGCTCTCAAGGAAAATATCGCCAAGGCACAAAATCAGCAAAAGCAGTATGCGGATCAGAAGAGAACAGAGAGGCATTTTGAGGTGGGTGATATGGTTTACCTCATGCTGCAGCCCTCATTACCCACCTTTAGGTACATGGCAGGGCTTGGCCACGCTGCCAGTCCCTTTCGGTGATCCCGCAGGCGAAAGTTGAGAGGTGGCTTATGGGAGCCGAGCTTCCGGGCAGAGAGCAGGTACACAATGTTTCATGGTCACGCCTCTAAGAAGGCGCGCTTTTGGGACAAATTGCGGTGGTACCATCCGCAGTCTCTACCTCCCTTTAGATGTGATGAGGGAAAGTTGGATTTTGCAGTACCGCAGTCTATCCTGAGTACAGAGAGAGCTGTAGGAGGACTATCAAAGGAATATTTAGTGAAATGGTAGATTTAACGCCCGCTGAGGATGCTACATGGAGAGTTTCAGGATATTCTCGCGAAGATTCAAAGGAGATTGCTTGAGGACAAGCTACCTTCGTGAGGGCGATCAAGGCTGTCTCCTTCTGCTGACATCTCTCCTAGAGCAATGTGATTAGTTTGGCTATGCCACCTCCTCCCTCAGAGGGCCTGGAGCAGGATGGATAGAGGGTCTTGATGGAGCTTGGCTCAGCTTCAGATTGTCAGTAGTTGGTCAGTCGGCTTTCGTTCGGGCTCGTTCGGACACTTCTAGCCTGAGTTGCTATTTTTAGCAGTATTTGGCACTCAGTGTGGGACCCCTGCTATTCTTAGCAGTATGGATTGATTACGTTCAGAATCACTTCTTTATTCGTCAGCTTCAGACGGCTCGTGCATCGGGTGATTATTGAGAGAGATATTAATATTTAATTGATTTAATTAAATATTAATTTTTGGAGTTTATAATATAAAGTTATAATATTATTATATTATAACTTAAGTGATTTTCGCTGAGGGGTCGCCCATCATGGAGGGGGACGTTTTTAATTATATTTTATAATTAAAAATTTGTCAAGAGACTATGGAAATATTAAAATAAAAAGTTCGAACTTTTTAATGCTTCCCTATTATTAAGGAAATCGCACTTTTCAGTGTGTATAAGGTATTTGCATTGGAAATCGAGCCCATTATGATTATTGATTATTGAAAATTGTTGAAGTCTTCAACCAGAGCACGGAAGCCAAGGGTTTCAGTCTCAGAGCATTGGGGAACGAGCCATCTCCAGTGAAAGCAGTTCAGAGGGTGTGAGATATCATCCGATTTATTGCCAGACAGAGGGATTTCTTCATTCAGAAGAAGTTACAGAGTTTCACAGAGGTTTACATCTTCAGGGGTTTGATTAGTTATTCATCCAGAGAAGCATCTCTAAGTAAGGCGCCTATTTCAAAGACATCTGGAGTTTCTTAAGTGGGCCGTACTATTGCATTTAATGCTGGTCGCTATTGTACCCGTGATTCTTTATACGCTAGATCCGGCATCTTACTTCTAAAAGGTCAGACTCTTCAGCCATATCATAAATCGCTCTCTCTTCTTTCCTTCTCTTCTTATCCTGTTTCATCTATTGGGGCGAATTACTGGCGTGGATCCGGCCAGGTAGCATCTAGCAGAGGAGGAAGTGCAGATTCACCCGCCGCACTCATCTCGTTGTTCATGGCGCTGCAAAAATTCTGTTTTAACAAAGCAAGTTTGATATTTTTCCTTTGTATGTTACTGCATTCTTATTGTATTAAACGGTAAGATCAATAAACGATACCATCCTTTTTAGATCTTGTATTTTCTATCCATATTGGCAGTATAGCATTTTTATTGAATTTATAATCAATTTCTATCAAAATCGCAATTTCTTATTTTTATGCAAAAACATCAAAAAAACCAAAAACTTCAGAAAACAAACAAAAATAGTCAGATTCAGAAACAGGGGAAACAAGGGGTTTCTACATAATTGTAACTACTGGTTTGATTGAACTAACCCTAACGGGTACTTTGCTGCTGTTGTGATCATCTTCGAAGTTTGAAAAAATTTGGGTCACAATTGGTTCAGTTCATTACAGGAATTGGATTGTAGTACTTAGCATCTCCGCCAAATGGTAGCTCCATTCCCACTCTGGGTTTGAAAGCACATTCTTGGTGTTGAGTTTACTTTCAGCACTTGTAGTTAGTAGAGATCCTCTGACCATATGTTCGTCCATCTTGGGCACATTCTTGGTTAGAGTTACTTTTCAGCATGCATTGAGATCCTCTAACCATATGCTCACACCTTGCCCAACTCCGGAACCTGGTGTACATTCTTGGTTAGAGTTGTATTCTGCATCGTTTTGGTTTAAGTGCTAACCCTAAGGATGTGTGTTGCATTGCTTATTGTAATCAAAAAAGTGAAAAAATTGGTTCGGAATATTTCAGTGGTATCAAAGCCACACATCCTGCCATCCTGTGAAACAAACCTTCTATGAGTGACAGAGAAAAGAGATACTTAGCAAGGGAAGACAAGAAGGCTGCAACTCAGTTTCAGTGGCATCAGGTTCCAGAAGGTCAGACAGCATCAGAGGTTTTGAGGGCTCATTGGGAGTCTTCTCAGGAAACAGAAATGGTAGAAGTTGAGAGGTCAGCGGGTGGTAACGAGACATTAACCAGCAATAGAGATGAAAGTGGAAAGGGAAGAGAAAGAACGCCAAGTCCGGGAAAGAAGTTCGAGAGGAAGATGGATGCCATAATGGATATGGTATCTTTCATGATGGGGAAAATGGGGCAGAACCCAATTCCACAGAACAATCCAGGGCATACTGGAGAACACAGTGCCACCAACCAGCATAATGGACATGCTGCCCAGCCTACTTCAAATAACACATACATTTCTTCCAGGCCATTTAAACCCACCTTGGCACCAGTAAACCCCCAACCTGATCCGGAAGAAAATGCATCATTTGTGGAACAGTTGAGAATCAACCGTGCTGAGTATGATTCTCTTCCTGATGAAATCAAGCAAGACATGTCTTACAATGATTTTGTGGACCATAAAAGGAAGAATAAAGGACAAGGAAGACATCATGAACATAGGGGAACAGCAGTACAGAGGGATTTGCATCAAGCTATCAACAAGGTTACGCTTCCACATTTTGATGGGAGTGACAACAGTTCAGCTAGACCTTGGATACAGAAGTTAGATAACTATCTAGCTCTTAGACCCATGGCAGAAGAGGAGGCGATTAAGTTCGCTACGCTACACCTTGATGGGGTGGCGCACGAGTGGTGGTACCATGGCCTAGTCACCTTGGGTCATCGGTCTATCACTACCTATGATGAGTTCACCAATAGACTCATTGAGAGATTTGAGAAAAAGGATCCAGAAGTACATTTCAGAGAGTTGGCACAGCTTAGACAATATGGCACAGTTGATGCCTACGTAGCTGAGTTTCAGAGACTTTCAGTCATGGTCACGGGAATCACTGAGAGGCATTTGGTGATCCTATTCAGTGAAGGATTGATGGAGCCACTCAAGGGTTGGATTAAAGCTTTTGATCCACCCTCCTTACAAGAGGCAATGAAGAAAGCAAGAAATATGGAGTGGGCTGCTCCTAAAGCCAAATTTCAATCCAAGCCATCATTTCACAAGAAGGACAAAGGATAAAGACCTCACCATAAGGAGTTCAAACAACATAAAACTCATGTCACAAGGTTGGATCCAGAGACACTTAACGAACTCAAAAGAAAGGGGTTATGTTTCCGGTGTAGAGAAAAATGGTCCCAAGATCATATTTGCCCAAAAGGAGTCAAAATTCATCAAATTGAATACTATTCAGCTGAGGAAAGTAATTCTGATTTTTCAGACCAGCAGTCTGATTTTGATGACAGCGAAGTGGAAAGAGCTCCAGAAGAATCTGAAGATGAAAAGGGAAGTGGGAGTACTTTGGCTCAACTTTCGAGCTTTCAAAAAAATGAATCCTTCAAAGTTCGAGGGATGATTAAGGGGAAGCGAATAGTTGCTTTGATCGACACTGGAGCAACGCATAACTTCATTGATGAAGTTGTGGTGGCAAAGAAGGGGCTGCAAACAGAAGAATTTGAAGGCTTCAAGGTTATGGTTGTTGATGGGTTTCACATTTCTTGCACCAAGAAGATTTCAAACATGACTATGCAATTGGGCAACTATGAAGTCAAGGATGACTTCTATGTAGTCAACATTGGAGATACGGATGCCGTTCTAGGCATTCAATGGCTACGTTCACTTGGAGAGATTTCTCTAAATCTGCAAACCATGGAACTTAAGTTCCAATCCGATGGGAAGAAGGTGGTGCTAAGGGGAATTTCAAATGGTGGTCCTCGGATTGTGTCATTCAACAGAATGGCAAGGCTGATTCGGCAAGATCAAGTTGAGTGGGCTGCAGAATGTATGATTCTTCCAGCTAGTCTGGTTGAAACAAAGAGGGACTATCCTCTTGATATTCAGTCTTTACTCACCAAGAAGAGCAAAGTGTTTGTTGATTTACCTCCTGGGCCACCTCCTGAACGGGGTTCGGAGCATGTCATAGAGCTCAAGGAAGGGGCTAAGCCAATTATCACAACTCCATATCGGTACCCTAAGAAGCAGAAGGATGAGATTGAGAAAAACATTAAGGAACTCTTGGAGATTGGCTTCATTCGTCCAAGTAAGAGTCCCTTCGCTTCAGCAGTTGTTCTTGTGAAGAAGAAGGATGGTACCATTCGCATGTGTGTGGACTATCGTGCTTTGAATCAAAGCACCATCAAAAATCGATACCTCATTCCGAGAATAGATGAGCTCATTGATGAACTACATGGAGCCAAGTTCTTTTCAAAGATTGACGAAGTCGCCACTGTGATTCTGATGTGAGAGGTAGTCCTGGTTGAGAAGATGATTTAGGTGTCACTTATGGCTACTTCCGCGAAGTTTTTAGTCATGCCATTTGCTGATCTAATGCCCCGCTACCTCTAGTCTGTATGAACAGTAGCTCCTTCGTAAGGGCTGAGGAAGTTCAGATTGATATTTTTTGATGACATTCGACCTTCGCCAAGACATGGGGAAGAACATCTCAAGCACTTGGTAAAAGTGCTAGCATCCTAGAACTGAGCATGTTTACAAAGAATCCAAATGTGAATTTGGAATGAAGGAGCTACTTTACCTTGGTCACATAATCAGTGTTGATGGAGTGAAGGTTGACCCTGAAAAGATCAAGGCAATAGTTGATTGGCTACCTCCAGAAAACTTGACCCATTTGAAAGGGTTCTTGGGTCTTTGTGGATTTTACAGAAGATTTGTGAAGGGCTACTCACAAAATGCTACTCCTCTTACTAACCTCACGAAAAAGGGGGCTTTTTGCTGGTCAGAAAAGGCTCAAAACACTTTTGATAAGTTTAAGAAGATCATGAGCTCTTGTCCGGTTTTGGCTATTCCATATTTTTCCAAGCCCTTCGAACTAAAGTGTGATGCATCCGGTGAGGGAGTTGGGGCTGTTTTGATGCAAGATAAGCATCCCATTGTGTTTGAGAGCAGAAAGTTAAGAGGTGTTGAAAGGACCTACTCCATCTATGACAAGGAGATGCTTGCAATCATGCATGCATTAGCTAAATTCAGACAGTATTTGGTGGGGAGCAAGTTTGTGGTCAAGACTGATCACAATAGTCTCAAACACTTCATGCATCAGAAGGACTTGAACGAAAGGCAACAAAAGTGGGTGAGTAAGCTTCAGGCTTACGATTTTGACATTGAATATGTCAAGGGGAAAAACAATATTTTGGCCGATGCTCTATCTAGGAGACTTCATTTGAGCTCATTGTGTGAGCTTACTGCTGATTGGAAAGAAGTGTTGCTTGCTGATTATGCTAAAAATCAGTTTGCAACCAGCGTCATTGAAGGTACTTTTCATGATGAAAGGTACAAGGTGGTGGAAGGTTTGATACACTACAAGGGTAGAATCTTTTTGGTGGCTGATTCTAAGCTCAAAAAGAAGATTTTGATGACATTCCATGACATTCCACTTGCTGGTCATCAGGGTTTCTTCAAGACATATAGGCAGATTCGGGAAAGATTTTCTGGGAAAGGGCTGAAAGGAGAGGTTCAACGCTATATCCAGAAGTGTCCCACTTGTCAGATGAACAAAAATGAGCATACTCTACCAGCTGGTCTGCTGCAACCTCTCCCCATTCCCAATCAAAAAAGGGAAAGCATATCAATGGACTTCATCACTGAGTTGCCAAAGGTCCAAGGCAAAGATTGTATCTATGTTGTAGTGGACAGATTAAAAAAGTTTGCTCACTTCTTTGCCATTACTAACTCTTTTTCAGCAGCTCAAGTTGCAGATTTGTTTTTCCATAAGGTGTTTAGATTGCATGGGTTGCCGAAAAACATTGTGAGTGATAGGGACAGCAAGTTCCTAAGCACTTTTTGGCAAGAGGTCTTTAGAATGAGTGGTACGGTGCTTACTCCAAGCACTAGTTATCACCCTCAAACCGATGGACAAACAGAGAGAGTGAACAAGTGGTTGGAAGGTTATTTGAGAAACTATGTTTCGGAGCAGCAAAGAGCACGGGTGAAATGGCTTCACATAGGCGAGTATTGTTACAATTCTTCCTTTCACATGTCAATAAGGATGTCACCTTTCATGGCTCTTTACGGTTATGAGGCTCCTAGCTTTGCTGATTTGGTGTTTGGTGATAGCAAAGCCCCTCAAGCCAAGGATTTATTGCAGCAGAGTCAAGATATCTTGAAATCTTTGAAGAACAACCTTCAGATTGCAGAGAATCAGAAGATGTACGCTAATCAGCGGCGTATTGAGCGCTCTTTTGAAGTTGGAGATATGGTTTATCTTCGACTGCAGCCTTACAAACAGTCTACTCTCAAGAAGAGTGGAGCTGAGAAGCTCAAACCTCATTTCTATGGGCCATTCAAAGTTATCATAAAGGTTGGAGTAGTAGCTTATGAGTTGAAGCTACCTTCGAATAGCAGAGTACACAATGTCTTCCATGTGTCTCGCCTCAAGAAAGCACTTGGACACAATGTTGTTGCTTCATCACAGTTACCACCTTTGAATGAAGGACAGTTAGTTTTGATACCAGAAGAGATTCTTGATTCCAGAGAGCGTTCTTTGAGAAAAAGAACAATCCGAGAGTACTTGGTGAAGTGGAAAAACTTGCCTATGGAGGATGCGACTTGGGAGAATGAGGAGATTCTGCAGCATCCAGGCTTGCGATTGCTTGAGGACAAGCAATCTTGGGAAGGGCGGACTGTAATGTCCCCTTTTCGAGTATGATCTTTTCAGTTGATCGTTGGCCTATTCCGATGACCCGTAGGCTACTCGGAAGGTGAAATTAGGGTTTCCTATTCCGGAGGTTGTTGTTGCTCGAAATTTGGTGATTGGATTGCGGATTCTTT
Organism: Sequoia sempervirens; assembly: GCA_007258455.2. Taxonomy (NCBI): domain Eukaryota; kingdom Viridiplantae; phylum Streptophyta; class Pinopsida; order Cupressales; family Cupressaceae; genus Sequoia; species Sequoia sempervirens. Next base: position 4,679 of record VDFB02254121.1, on the reverse strand, counting down.
TTGGGTTTTCAGAGAGCTTCGCAGTGGTGTGACTTGCTTTGCGTTCTGAGCATTTTCTGGAATTTACTATTTTTAGTAAATTCTATTTCTGGCATTGGTCCTGTTGTTCTCGGCACAATTGGTTTTCTCCTTCTGCTGGTTCAATTGGTTTCTTCACTTTTAGCCTTGGGATGCGTTTTGGAGAGATAAGTTCAATTTATTTAAATAATGTTATATTTCAACGTTGACCCCCCCTTGACCTAGCACTTCACTTCAAGTTTTTTTAAAAGGTGGCTTTTCAAGGGTGGACACCCCATTGGTGGTATTTGAATATTTTCAAAGGTTTCATTTCATGCTTGAAGGAGGACGCCTATTTGGTGGAGAGATAATTTTAAAATAAACTCAAAAATCAGCTTTAAAAGTGGACGCCTTTGCTTGTGGTGGGAAATGAAGTCAAATTGTAACAACCCAACCCTTCGATAAAATTAAAATTTACATAATTTACATCCTACAAGTATGTAAACGTGTTATCATGACATTGCAATAAAAATTTTCCTTTTCTTTATTGATAATACATGTACATGTTGCTATATCAATTTACAATAAAAATTCCATCTCAATATAATAACTTCACAAGTACATGAAACAAGAATACATACCTTAACTAGCATAGCTCCAATAAGCTTTAGAACAAAAAGTAGTAAGAAGGTCCAGGAGTCCGTCCTTTCAAATCTTGGTACATCGGCCACTTGCTGAGGAGGAGAAACATCACTCGGGCACTTTTCCGCCAACCACGGACTTATAATGCGGTCCCCCGCACACCTATCGTTAAATAGATGGCCCTCCCTTCGAAGAAGAGATTGGTAGGGTATCTTTTAATGATTACCAATTGAGCATAGTGTTGTGTTCCTACATAACGAGGTCCTGTGCATACGGCAACTCTTGAACGAGTATGTACTTCGGGATCACAATGAACTGACAGTGTAGTCTCAACTATTTCACACCTAAGTGGATGTTGTACATTTCACTACTTTGGCCAAAGTATTATCATTCAGTACTTCGAATGAAGGTCATTTATCATATGCACTACTCAGGGCCGATTTGCATTAAGGCTTTCTTACACTACGCGTAGGTTGGTCTATCAGGGTAGTACGTACCCTAGACGTCCTACTTCAAGCTATCTACTAGAAAGGGGGACAACTTAACAAGTACTCACAACTATCTCCCTTATACTGGACATCTTTATCCTAGGAGATTTAATACTTGACTAAGTTAATCTTCAACTAGTTGTGATCGGTAACTTATTAAATTCCCTCAATTCATCCCCTAGTATTAAATAGCTATATGCAAACATACACTCCTTATAAGGAGTTCATAGCAATTCACTCCTATGATCCTAGTGCAAATTACACAATATGCAACCTTGAATCTTCATTTAATTTACTCTCTATGTACAAGTAGACAAGCAATTCACATTATAACTCATTTTTTCTTTCATATAGAAATACAGCTATGACTGACTTTCTACCTATGCACAACAGTAAACACAAAGATTCCTTTTCATATAAATAATCAAGAACAGAGTGGATAGTAGAAGATTATCCCATGCCTTATTTCAAAGCTTTCCTACGAAAGATGAATTTGTTGCTTGTCTTCTCAGCACCTCAGCTAAAACAACTGGCAAATCCTTTTCAAGCTTCTGCCCTATCTTACACAGATTATTCTCCCAGAATGATGTCACTCTAACTCATATTTAAACTCTTCTAAGAATGATTTCTCAAACTGTCAATGGTCACAACTGAGTGAAGCTCGGATTAGCTGGTAATGGTGAACTGGAAATCCCACAGCACCAATTCTTAGAATCACAATTGACTCTTAGCGAATAGAACCTCCATAGTATACGAATGCTCTCAGCATTATGATTACTTCCAGAACATAGAGATGCTCTCAGGAAATATAGAAACTCTTACCAAATGATTACTTTCACCTTTCGGAATTAAAGATCACTCTCAGTAATTAGAAATGCTCACAGCAATATGGTTGCTCTGGAAATTTGAATATTACTCAGGAAATATGATAGAACTCTCAAAAAATATGAACTCTCAGAACTGTATTGCTTTGAATGAAATATGAATAAACTCCCAAGAGAATGAACAAGTACGAATTCCTCAGCAATACTAAAAAAATCTCTTGCAAAGGAAGAAATTCGACTTCAGGAATGTGTGTTAGATGAATGAACAAAGCAGCCTTTATATAGTGTTAGAAACTCAACTAACTCCTCTTCCTAAGGCGTCCAAGCTACCAGCACTGAAATTTGGAAAACTTCTTGAGAGATTAGGGCCGAAATTCCCAAGTACATCTTTATCCCTTCAAGCCACGACTTCACAAACCTCTCAAGGCGGATTTCCAAGGTCGACAGCTCAAGGCGTCATCATATTTTTAAGGTATTTTGAAATAAATGATTTGAAAAATTCATTCTAGGGAAGAGGTCGAGCCTGCTATACTTCCACGTTGCCATTTTCGTTGCCAAAGGAACAGCGTTTGATTCATTCTTAAAGACTAGTTCTCTGCTCATGCGCTTCAGGCGCGAACTTCTCCAGGTGCGCGATTTCATTTCTCATGCCTTTTCCATTTTCACGAGAATCACTCTCAAAAACGTATTTTTCTCTTTTCACATGATAATGCGTTTCATTTAAAAAAATGATTTAAGGCTCAAAATTAAATCGTTTTCAATAGCCAAGGTTTCCATACTCCTTAATTGATTTATTCAATTATTTCTATAGTTCATAATAAAGATTTTATCTATGCAAAGTAAAAATCGTTTTCCCAATTACACAAGGTAATATTCAATTTCCAAAATTACCCAAAGTAATATAAAATTAATTTCCCAAATTACTTATGGTATTAATATTAAATTCAATTATTCTTATATATTTAATTTATATATATATTTATATATTTCTATTATAGATTTATTTACTCCGATATATATGTATATATATATATTTAAATATTACTATTTAAATATATTTAAATATATACATATATGTATTTAAGTAAAACTATAATATAATATATACTTATATATTATTAAATATATAAACATTTACATATTTAAATATTTACACTTTTATGTATTAATTGTTAAATATGTATATTGCGAACCAGTCAGCATACTTTCAATATACATACTTAATTATTCGTGTAAATATGAATATATGTAAATTCCAATAAAATATTATTATTAACATCATTATTCACAGGCAATAGGTAACGTGGGTATGTATATATATGTATATCACTGTACGCAGTGTACACATAAACGTATGTATACCATGTCGACACGTACGTATGGGCATATCCATCTGCCGAACATACGTATGTATTGACATGTATATACATATGGATACGTGTATATTATATACATGTATACACATACTCACTTGACCTATTAACATATATCTATTCACGTTTTCCACATTAAGGTCAAAGCACAGTAAGTCAGACATATGAGTAATCATCACTTTCAAAGCATAAAGAAGTAAATATAACTCCTAAAGCCTAAGGATGACTTATCTAGACCAATATAACTGACATAGTTTCTCAGAGCCTATACTGACGTGTGTGTATGCTCAATTGGTATTCGTTACTGTTTACCCGACCAAGTTCCTCCCCGAGTGATATTTCTCCTCTGCCTAGAGGAATGGTCCTCTTACCTGCACACCGTGACACGACAACGGGAGTCATATGCTCAAAACAAAGCAGAATACATGAAACATTTCAAAAGTTAGATTATTCACAGATCAATAACCTTTTATTTCTCTTTTATGCAGTATTTCACCAAGAATAACATCAAATGAAACAACATTCATATTGAAAACAAGGTACAAGCATCGTTAATTCACCTCCAGATGTAACACAAATTCAAATTTGAATTGGGTGCACTTTCTATAAGCATCTAGAGATTCCTTGTTGAGCTTATAAAAGAAGACCTCTCCTCTTCATTTTACATCTTACGTCTACAGTAATGTTACTCTGCCGGAATGGTACTGGGATCGTGTTGGCGTAAAAACTAACACCTCTGGAGTGCAGGTTTGTACGGACAGCTATGCACACTGCATAATGAGTGCTCTTCACATTAGGAGGGGAAGCTCCCTCGTAGTGTTGGAATGTGTGGAAAAGAAAAGTAATCTAAGTCCTATCTTTTTGTTCTCAGCTGGAAGAGGCACAAGGTTAAGAAAACCAAGAATGTTGCAGCTAAGGATTTTCTGGTTTCGCAGATCATTAACTACAACTAAGCTAACTACTTTAAATCTATCCAGTTTCCTCAAGAAAATAGAGCATGAGGAAATGGAGCAGGAGTGATTATCTGACATAAACGAAAGTATAGATTCTCAACTTCTAAAGGCAAGGTATCTATTAGCTCAATCTAAAATAAGTTTATTATAACAAATAAATATATGATAAACTAAGTAATGGATTCCCTCAACTTGAAGGCAAGGTGGTACAACTATCAGCTCAACTGACAAGTTTTATTATTCACACACATCACACTTACATAAATCCAAGTACGATTTCACTTGAAGGCAAGGTGGCACAACTATCATCCTCAACTGGACAAGCTTCTTATTGAACACAAACAAGAAAAGAACTCACCATTATAATTGCATGAAACCCTATGTGGCATAACAATCGCCATC
>VDFB02254120.1:56570-71282 GCA_007258455.2 Sequoia sempervirens | reverse complement strand
AATTTAGAAGCCATGATAACCACTTTGCTATTCAAACTTGCCAAACTGATCAAAAAGAACTTTGATTTTCTACCGAATCAAGATTGAGGTATGCTTGTGGCATCCACCGTGATTGTGTTTGTTACAGATTTGTATCTGCATTCCAGACTAATCAATAAAGTCAAAATAACATGAACCTGAAATGACTTGCCCAACCAGCAATCACGTCGCTCCTACAAGGTCCGTCACTTATAAGAAAAGGAAGATTTTGTCTCTTCTGAATGATCATATGCCGCCCAAGCAGCTTCTGACCCCTTTGCTTATAAAAATTGAATACTTATAAAATCGAATGCTGGCCAAGTCGATTTTGTCTTATTATGATTGCAATTTTATCCAAGCAGCTCCCAAACGGATCCTTATCTTTTTTATTTGATGTCTTTAAATTCTCCCGTGAATGAAATATCCACGATGCCTACCTTTGAATAAAATCTAGCGCTGACTGAGATTGTAACGTTTGTCTCCTTCTGGCTTTGAGACCGCTGTTAATATGTTCGTCTTTTCCTTGAACGCCAATTCTTCTTTGACTTGAGGCCCGACGATTTTTATTAAAGCCAAACAATTATTTCGTCTTACCCCTGGATTGTCGTTTCTTCCAGCAGACCTATGCCGCACGAATAGACAAAATCGGGGTCTTCTCTTTAAATCGTGCTTTCCAGCAATTCACACGATATCAAAGGAGATGAGCTAGCACACAGGTAGAAAGCTCCCGACACCTCAAAATATTAATATTGGCTCTCCCAAAGATAAATCCAACTTGTTATACTTTCATGGATAAAATAGACGGCATGTAATTCCTTCGATATTTTATCGATTCCCACAAATATATTTGTCTTTCTCAAATTCCTGGGTGCCTATTTCCTCCAGGGGCTCTGAACTTTCACAGTGTTAGCCATTTTTGCATGATTTTCAAGTTCTTCATTTCCCTTTGATCTTTTGATGAAATATTGATACCGGGAGCTATGTTGATCAAATTGACTGGCTGACTGCTTCGTTGGATAGCTTAACTGAATCAGACAAGACAATCTTGGAGGCCGCATTGGTGAATTCTATCATTTCCAAGCTCAAAAGTTTGGGCGCCCTTCTTCACCAGGGGCGCCCATCTCAACCAAACTTAGAATATTTCTTGTTTCTTCATCACTTTCTCTTCTACAGATGATCCTGCTTGATTTGAAGACTCGGGTGTCAGATTGACTGATGGTTGGGCTCGTTACGAAGCTGAGGAGATTCCAAGAGGGGTCTTCTGAGAGCTACTTCATCAAAAAGTTAAATTTGATACTCCAAAAGCTTGGGCGCCCCCTAGCCCAACTTCACTAGACTTAGAAAATTTTCCAGTATTTTCTTCTTGCTCAACTTTGGGTCTTGTCGGAACCTCTGTTCTGCCTGTTGCATCTGGCGACTACCAACTCCGTTTGACATGCTGAAGATCTTGTTGGAAAGCTTGATCAATTATGAAGAAGTCACGTTAGAGCTTCGTCTGCAAATTCATCTGTTTGAGCCCTCAAAATCTTGGGTGCCTATCTCCTTTTGGGCCCCCATTTGCTCTAGACTTTATCATTTTCTTCTGATTTTCATCTTCAAATTCAAACCTTCATTCTGTACCTTCCACTTGGATCTGGATTTGCCGGAGATTGGCCAGTCGGAAGCCCTGACGAAGATATTCGCTGCGAAGCTGACTGAATTTCGAAGAGAGCGATCCCATCTGCAAACCTTAACTGCTAAGTTAGGCTTCTCAAAAAGCTGGGCGCCCAAAGTTCCTAGTCTTAGAAACTTTTCAAACATTTTCATAATTTTCATTCTGTATTCTATTTGAAAACTCTCCGTTCGACCTCGAATTCTGGGCGACTGGGTGATCCGATGACTGCATTGCCGGATTTGTTGCAGAGTTGGAAGGAAACTGAGCAACTTTGCTTGGAATCTCAAACCCTAATTTCATCATTTGGTGCCCTGAAAAGATGGGCGCCTATTTCCTCTTGGGGCAGCCATGTCAAGCAGACTTAGCCAAATTTTCACGGATTCCACCTTCATTCTTCGTTCTTCGTGCATGTTCACCATCCATCTTCTGCTCAGTGCTTGCGTGTTGGATCTGGTCCCTGGCAGCTGACTGACCTCCATTGATGACTTTTGAAGCTCCCAAAATGCTTTCTGAAATTGAAAAAGCAAAATAGACCCATTAGGGCAAAACTGATCGTTTCTTGATTTTGACTGCACCAACCTGATGAGGAAGTATTTTGAGCCAATCAAAATCAGTTTGAACCTTAATGTACCAACTTTCTATTTTTAGAAAATTTTGTCAGTATCCGTTTCGAAAGAAACACAGAAAAACCCAAAAAAAGTTACTATTTTTAGAAAATTTCTAAAAATAGCAGTTTTCCTAAAAAGTAGGGATGAAAAACTGAGATCTGGGTTTTGTAGATTAGGTCGCTCTGAGTAGACCCAGATCGTCATATTTTGGAAATTTCACGTTTTTACCCTTCATGCAAGACATGCACACCCAAATTTTGACCTTTTTGACAAATTTAACATGATTTTTACTCATTTCTTCAAAGTGTCTAAGTGTAACAAAATTTTTAATTTGGGGTACAACACAATCAATACACATCCTCATAGTCCTATCTTTTTTCTTGACCAACACCACAGATGAAGCAAATGGGTTGGAACTTGGTCGTATGTGCCCCATGTCCAATAACTCCTTAATTACCTTCTCATTCTCCTCCTTGTATTTCCTAGGGTGACTATATGGAGTAGTGATGATGAGTTTTGCTCCTTCCTAAAGCTCAATTGCATGTTGAAAACCCCTATCTAGTGGTAATCTAGGAGGAATTTTGTTGAACACCTTGCTATGTTTAACCAATATAGACAAAATATCAACATGATAGGATCTCTCATCCTTGGATGGACTTGAATCTATAATCAAGCATTTTGCTGCCCAAGCTACTTGTTCTCTACGAAAATCCCTCTCCATCCTCTTGGCTGAAACAACCATGGGACCTCCATTGGACAAGCCATGAAGAGCTACCTCTTTCCCCTTAGATTTAAATTTTAGCTCCATAGTCTAATAGTTCTGTGTGTATTCACCAAGTGAGTGCAGCCATTGTACTCCCAAGACCAAATTTGTCTTGCCAATGCTAATCACATAGAAGTCATCTCTCATCTTATGCCCTCCTAGAGTCAACTCCATTTGTTGAATCCTTCAGTTGCATGGGAGGGTGAACCCAGCAGCCATTGTGTCATTAAACCACTCAAAATCTTCAGTTCTTAAACCCAACTTAGCTACCAACCCCTAATTAATGAAGTTGTGGGTTGCCCCACTATCAATCAAAACTGTCACCCTTTGTCCCTGCAAGACTTCTCTAACTTGAAGAGGGTGATATCTGGCTGCTCCAAAAAGTGTTGCTAGTGTGCCTCCTGAAGCATCTCCTCCTTCCTTCTCATGCTTAATCTCCTCCACCACAATACCGGGTTTAGAATCCTCAACATTTGAGTCCTCATCGAATGTTACCTCAATGTAGTGTACTTGTCCCTTTCCCAAACATCTATGTGTTGGCTCCCATGGCTCCCTACATGTGAAACACAATTACCTTTGAAGCTCATTCCTAGGCACTTCTATCTTGCTTGGCTTAGGAGGTAGTTCCCTTGGTTACAAGACATCCTTGTGAAAAGGTATCCCATGTGATCTTGTTAGTGCATTCCTAGGGTAGGGCTTGTTCTTGGTTGTGGTATCCTCCAAACTCAAGACCCTTCGAATAGCATCCTGCATAGAAGTAGGCTCAAAATCCCTAATGAAGCCTCAAAGTGACTCTAATAGGCCCTCAATGAACAAGAACATAAGCCTCCTCTTCATAATATCTAGCACCATGACTGAAACTCATAATTCTGCTATATGGTTCTCCACTAATCCATGCTGTCTCAAGCGTATCAATTCTTTGAAATGAGCCTTAGAATCCTTCCTATCAAACCTTTCTATGAGCCTACGTGTGAAATCAACAAAGGTTAGAGTCTCTTGTCCATAAAATGCCATGAAGAGAGTCATTCCTATGGAAGTGATTTTGTGGTGTTGTAGCAAAGCTATCCCTGATAGATCCATTTAATCCATGCCTTTCATTGCCTTGCTACGTAGTGTCTCAAGTGACCCTTAATTCATTGGTTCCCAATTTCTATTTGCTTGTCTGTGTGAGGGTGATAAGTAGTATTAAGAGTAAGTTCAATGGCCAATTTGAAGAGTTCCTACTTGGAAAAACTAAGGAACTTTCTATCTCTTTTATTGACTATTGTTTAAGGAAAATCATGGAGTCTAAAAACATTTTTGAAGAACAATTCAATTACTTGAGGTGTGTTATACTCAAAAGAGATAGTGAAGAAATGAGCATACTTGGTAAGTCTGTCTACCACAACAAAATTACAATCCTTGCTTTGCACCTTTGGTAGTGTTGATGTGATTTTTGTGACCAACACCAAACATCAGAATAAAGTATCCAACGGCTACTCCATTCTCTCTTGATCAAAGTATTCCGTATGCTAAGATTGCGAGAGAGATCATATGTTCAACTCCAAGGTTCCTTCAATGCAATGGAATACACTTAGTTGGTTTGCTGTGATTTACTGTTTTCACGAGGGGACTTACACAATTGTTCAGAAGTTAGCAGCTGACAGCAGATTAATGATAGAAGGGGATTTTCGTGCAATACGGATGATTTGGCAATAAGGTACGTGTTTCCTATGCTAATTAGAAATATGCGGAAATTAAATGAGTGTAGGGTTTAGAAGATTTATGCTCTAGTCTAAGTGCAAGATATATGGGGCTTGACTTCAGCAGACTTCAACCGAACTTTGCCTTGCCTCGCATGGGACAACTTCAACAAAGTCGGTGCAATCTTCAAGGGAGCAGTGAAAAGTATTCATATTACAACTCAACATGCAACTACCATCAAGACGATGCATATAAACACATGAATCGTAATCGAAGTTAAGTTTGAAAAGTATTCCAGTTGACCACACAAGGAAAACTTACCATCAATAAGCTTGCTAGTGGTATGGATTAGACGAAGCTGCTTTAATCAAACACCACAATCCACAACTAACTACTTGCATGAAAATGAAAATTACTCTAATCTAAGCTACATGAAGTAGAAGGGATGAAGAAATATTGCTAGCTGCTCATAACAAAAGATGAATTCACCATCAATGAAAGCTCTCTTTATTATGATAGTTTTCACAACAATCTCTTACAAAGTTCTCAAGGGAAAACTTTCCTTCTCCTCCAAGCTATGCTATGCTAAGCTATCACAACTATCAGTCTCTCTGCTCTATTCTCTAGTCTCTAATCTAATACAAATGAGGGGGGGATGCCCCTTTTATAGTTGGCCCAGTCCAACGGCTGGCTTAGATTCAATTACAATGAAGGGCTCAGATCAAGCCACATAAACCCTAACCCTAAAACCACCACCAAGAGGAGTGGGGTAATGAATGATCAATTAATGTCCACCATATTCTAGAAGATTCCGGTCCATAGATGCGTTCGCATTGTTCTTGTTCTTCTTTTTGACTGCAAATTTGATGAGTCTGATCATCATGGCTTCAACTTCTTCCTTATTCTTGAGGGCATTTCAGTGCTTGAGGATGATCTTCTTAGCTGTCACTCTTCAACTCTTGAATGCCCGAGCCTTTCATTTTTTCCCTTCATTCTGAACTTGAAAGACTTTCTTGTCTTGGATTCAATCATTCCTGCTTGCCATTCGCCTGACTGCGTTGGGTGCATATCGGGTCTTTGAGGAGAAATTCCAACACTTAGCCATTTCTTCCAACATGCAACTTTTCTTCTTTCAAGGCTGAAATGTAATCATGGAGTATTTGCTCCATCACTTTAATTCCTCCCACTCTGGTTCCGACGTTCATCCTGCAAACAAAGGAAGAGCATTAAAACATTTTATAATATGAATCTATTTTACTCACCTGATATCCATGTTTTGATCTCCAATGTCCATCATTTTTCTCTATCCTACTTTCGCTTTCTTCATAACTTTCAACATCTGTGTGCTAGGGTGCATATCATTTTGATGTTTGTGTCTCCACCAATGCCTTGGGAAGATCTTTCACGTACTCTTCTCAGGAACCTTGAGGGCGCATTTGAGATCTTGATGCTTGTGACTTAGACATTTTAGCCAACTTTCTTCAAGGGCGCATTTGGAGCCTTGTCATTTCATTTTCTTCGCCTTAGACAATTTTCAACTTCCCTCCCTATAATGGGTACGTTTAACTCAGACAAGTCTTTCTTAGAATTTTCATCCGTCCTGAAGGCGCGTTTAGAGGGTCTTGTTTTACTTCTCATGGCTCAGAAACATTTCAAACTCCATCTCCAAGTGAAGGCGCATTTCACCCTTCATACTTTGAGTCTATTTGCCTTAGAAAATTCTCCACACTTCCTCTTGAGTTAAGGCACATTTGCTGGGTACTCCCTCCAATTTATGACACTTAGAAACATCCCCAACACCTCTCCTTGGGTTAAGGTGCATTTGACAACCCCTACCTCCATTCTCCATGCCTTAGACTTTTCTTTCAACTTGGGGCGCATTTACTAGGTCCTACTTTTAGTTTGCATGACTTAGAAAAACACTCCAACACTCAATTCTTTACCTAGGCGCATTTGGGGGTATATACCTCAAGTTTTCAACACTTAGACATTTCCCCAAGCCTTCCATGCAAGTGGGGCGCATTTCTATGGGTGAGCTTCCAATTTGTTTGCCTCATAAAGTTTTCCATGCATTCCCATGTCCTTGGGCGCATTTAGGTGTTGATGCTTCCAATTTCTATGCCTTAGAAAATTTCAAGGCCTCCTCTTCTTCTTGGGCGCATAGGACCCTTCAAGCTTTCAATTTCAATGCCTTAGAAAATTTCAAGGCTTCCTCCTTCAAGTTCAAGGCGCATATGATGGGTCTTACTCCCAATTTTGTTACTTAGGAAATTCTTCAAGCTTCTCCGTTTAAGGTAAGGCGCATATCCACCCTTGAACTTTCAATTCCAACGCCTTAGAAAGTTTTCTTACCCTCTTTCCTTGCTTTGGCGCATATGATGGTAGCTACTTCAAGTTTCATGTACTTAGAAAAATTTCCCATGCCATCTCCTTTCCTTGGGCGCATATAGGGGGTCCAAGTTTCAATTTACAATACTCAGAAAAACTTCTCATGCTATCTCTCTTAGCTAGGGCGCATTCAGCATAGTGGGCTTCAAATTTCTCAGACTTAGTGAATTTTTCATGTCTCTTCAAGTTTCTAGGGCGGATTTGGCATGCAAAGCCTCCATTTTGCCAAACTTAGATGAATTTTCCAGCTTTTTTTTTTGTCCGACTTAGGTTGAATTGTTCATGATGCCCTCAGCTTGCCCTAACTTGCTATTTTTAGAAGGTTTCCATTCTTCGTGTTTTAAGCTGATTTCTAGCTTCGAAAGGCTTGATTTTTGCCTTGCCTCGATCCTCGTGACGTGACTGAGCTGTTGGCACCTGATGCTTGCATGTACCTGCTATTTTTAGCAGCTTACTAAAAATAGTAACTGTTTAGAATGAGCTCAAACTTTGTGAGTGGATTGCCTGAAGGATGTTGATCATGACTGGATGCAGCTTCCGTGTGACCTTCGTGTCTCACCCTACCTTTTAGGAAACCCTAATTCTTTTGCATGGCCATGCTAAAAATAGTAAGTGCTTGATTTTCGAACCTTTGCAACTCCGTTTGACCTGAAATTCACTCCATGGGGTCCTCGTCACTTGCTTGACCTGCTCACACTGGTGCCTCGTGCTGACCTGCTATTTATAGTGCTGTTTCAAAAGTGACTTACTATAAATAGTAAGTGCTTAGATCGCCTTCAAATTTTACTAGTGGACTCCTTGAAAGATACTGATCGCGATGGGATACCTTGGTTTTTAGAAATTCTGGCGTTTGACCCCTCATTTTGGGTCCTGAAGCTAGAAACCCTAATCTAACTTGCATATTGCTCAAATGGTCTCCGTTTGACCCCGTTCTTGTTGCATGTCGGTCCGTTTGTGATCTTGAAGAGTTGGGCAATTGCCGGAGTTGGGCAACTGTCGGAGTGATCAAACAAATACCAAAATTTTTCTACTCATCTAGTGAAAAGCCACTTGATCCGCTATGTAGTACACTGAAAATTCTTTCCATTGCTTATTCGAAATTGAAAATCCGATTACGTATGCAAAAGTTATGACCTATTAATTGTTCTAGAGCAATGTTGGCTTCATAGCACCAAAATCTAACAAAAACAACAAAATTTGCAAACCAAACCTATACCATTACGTAATGCTCAAAATGAGCATTTTGACAACTATTGAAGTCAAAAATTTGATATTTTGGGTGAAAGTTATGCCAAAGCTCAATACATTGAATACAATGATAGCCAAGCCAAATTAACCAACTAGCCAATATGAATTACTAAACATGTGTTTGCTTTTATAGAATCAAGCTCACACAAAACAGCCAAGTGGTAAGGTAAAACCATGTGCCTCAAAACCATGAGTATACTAAACCATTGACCTTACATTTACTTTTTGGCAGTAAGTTTCCCAATATTTAATATTTTTCCTATGTGCATCCCTCACATAAAATATCTAACCAATGTCATGTAAAACTTTACAAGTGGACCCAAATAAATATTTAATGTGGCTAAACACATTTTCTAGAGATGCACCACAAATAAATATTTATTTTACATAATTAAAATAATTTTTTCTTGTGCAAGGTGTACAACACCTTATTCCTAACGGCTAACATTGTTGAAGGGTTGATTGAAAACAAAAAGTAGACAAGTTGTGCAAGAGTACACTAGTGAATATTGTAGGTGGTCTGTTTGAATGGAGAAAGATGTGCAAGAAGAGGAGGGGTTGATATGATACATTGGAAGCCTTCATAGCCATGTTTGGAGGTCAATGTTGCTGTAAGCCAGTGGAAATAGAGGAAGCATGTGCACATACTCACTACCTTGAAACAGATAGTCCTCTGTCCTCTACAAAGATAATAAGAGCCAAGGCCAAGACAATGAAGGAAAGTGCTACAGGCACAAAGACAAAATCTGCAAAGCATTGCAACCATTGGGATGCAAATAGTCATATAGCTGCAACCTATTGGAAGTTACATACAGAAAAGTAACCTTCTAGAAAAGGTAAAAAGGGTAAGAAAGCTACTACCATTATCATTACCATTGACAAGGACAAAAAAATTAATTGTAGTTATGAGGTTGATTCAAAATCATCATGCATGTTAGTTTTAATGTTTTGACAAAAGAATAAAAAGAGCAAAGTTGTTTAGCATCAAAGTTCAAGTTAAGGATGTCACAATTGATGCACTTTTGATTCTTGTTCACAAGCTAACCTCAGTGATGCCATGATTTAGTAAATCTTTGAGCTCTGCATTTATGACTGATGCCTTAGATGACTTTTGACTGAAAACTGGAGACTTCCCTCATTCTGCAGTGACTATTCTGACATTCATTTTAGGCAGAATTATGAGTAAGCTTGAAGCACCCCTACCTGAAAATCCTAATAACTTTTGTTTCCACATCCTAGTTTGGGATCTAATTAATGTAATGTAATCACTTACACTAGACCTAGACACTGGGAACTTAACCAAATCTTTTGATAATTACCTTAAAAATGTTGCTAAGGTTGTCCCAGACTCTCAACATAACTGTGACTTCAGAGGAGACATCCATTTAGAATTTTAGAGAGACCATCTATGGTGGACAATCTCACCTAGGGAACCTTGCACATGTGCTTTAACAAGTATTGTAAAAGTTTATTGCGAGTATATTTGTTGTAGATTGCATGTTTTGTGATAGTCAAGACCAATGGTTGACATGTGTGCAATTATTAGTCCACGTCAGATCAAAGTCAACAGTCAATAGATGTCCCAATTGCCTGCCTAGACTCATTTATATCACGAAGAGAGTCAAATAGAGTGCTAAAATATTGACTGGATTTGCATTGATCCCTCGATAAAGGCAATCTTCCCATGAGGTTGAATTTGATATATAATGGCAATGACTCTTGCTCTTTTAAAAAAAGTGGTTGGGGAAAACTCATTATTAGTAAGCACAATTAAATCATGATGCTTTATTTAGAAAGTTTCCAGATTGCCTAATTGTTCAAAGATTTTAAACAATAAATTGAGATTGGTGATAGATAGTTCCTAAATTCTCTGTTGTATTAGAAGGCCTTTTAAAGGTAGATGGTCAGTATGGTATAATTTGATCTGAATCTTTTCTAAATGCTTTATTGTGTGGATATAATTCTTCAACTAACATCTCTCACAATCTTATTTGTAATAATCTACTTGAAACACACATTCTATTTAAATCTTTAAACTTAGTGTATTCACAGTTTACCCTTTACATCAATTACTTGTCCACTGCTATTGATAATGCTGATACGTATGATTCTTGTGTTGGCCATTACCAACTCATTGAAGATCTCCTGGTAGGTATATTTGTTCAAACATCCTTAATTAAAGTTTGGCAGTTAGTCACATATCCCAGGCAGGAGCTCATGTTCCATTCTAGTGTTCAACATGACCTAAAACATGGACTGTCCTATTACATGCAAGTTTGTAGTGTAGAGTTATCATGTTTATCTAAGTTTTCAATACATTTGGGTACCGACTTTAAGTCATAGATGAGATGCTGCTATCAAATGTATATTTGAGCATGTGTAAGTTTATTTTCTCCTTCCACGAGGCTTTCCAGATGAAAAGTTATTTGCTTTTCCATGCATTTTTTGTCTGTAGAAATTGAATTTCAAGTCCTTGATTAAAGTAGTAACTAGATTAACATTAGGAGACCAGTATATGTCATGGTCCTTGTGCTAATTGT
This sequence comes from Sequoia sempervirens, assembly GCA_007258455.2. Taxonomy (NCBI): domain Eukaryota; kingdom Viridiplantae; phylum Streptophyta; class Pinopsida; order Cupressales; family Cupressaceae; genus Sequoia; species Sequoia sempervirens. The sequence goes on along the minus strand of VDFB02254120.1, from coordinate 60,380 downwards.
CTTTTGTCCAGTTTTTAATTCTTCTAATGCTACAGATTTTGTGTTGTAAATTTTGAAACAGCCACAAGTGGCCTCTGCCAGTGTAAATCTCGCAACAGAAACAGCAGCCGTCTGGACTGTTCCAGAAATGCAAGCAACAAAGAACTGGCTAAAGGATTTTGGAGAGAACCTTGCAAACCATTTAACAAGTTGTGGATTCACATCTAGCGTTAGAGGTATGTATATTCATACTTGCATAAAGCTGTAGTTTCTGTTGAAGCATACTTTATGGATGAAGGTGAGAATAACTCCTGAGATTGAATTTTTTAAAGATAGTATATACGTGAGAGGTATTTTGTTTAGAGCACCTACCACTACTTACTACCATTGCTCCATATTTCAGCAGTGTTTCTTTTCTACCTCCGGTGAGATTTTGAATTTGAATTCTGATATTTAAATGAAAATATTATTGATTTATAAATAACTTGAGATGCCTATAAAAGTTGTTCAAATTTTCTCCAAGAAGTATTGCATGTTCCAATTATTTGATTCCTTTCATAGGTATTTAGTATGTAATTATTATTTTTGAGATAATTTTGATCTTTCATAATGCTGTTTTTGGAATAAAACTTAGGAATTTAAGAAACTTGTGAACGTTAAAAAACAAGTAAGAGAATTAATTCTCCAAGAAGTCAAATCCTGTAAGCACTTTCCTTGCCCACATTGTCTCAAATTTGATATTGCCCTGGTAATGGGATTTAAGAAAATGAAGTGTAATTGTTTATTTCTAATAGCCCACATTATCTCAAGTTTAACATTGCTTTGAAAATGGGATTAAGAAAACAAAGTGGATTAATAGTATATATCTAAAAGGTGAGCAAGCTCGCAACTACATTATTCTATGTCTTATTATATATTGATATTCAATTCCAAATTATAGTTGTCATTTTGAACATGACCTTTGAAACAGTGTACCACTGGAGTGTATCTCCTGTTGTTTGGAGGCACAGGGGACATCCGCTGCTGTTTTAGGGATGTGGGGAGGAGAAAACATCCTTTCTCCTTGTCCTTTATTTTTTTTCATTGCATCTTTGCTGTCCTTAGGACATTTTGTTGCCCCTGGAAGTTGTCCTGAGGATGTGCCCTGATTTTATGCGTTAATGGGGATGTCCTGCCATCTCCCACCTGTGTGGGGAATGTGAGAGCACCCCTAGGTAATTCCCAACATGTTGGGGATGTTGCCAACATAGTTTAAAATATAAAATCAAGCAAGTTCAAAATACAGACTTTAAAAGGGTGGGGGCAGGATGTGAAGATCAAGATGTGCAGACAGGATGGGTTGAGGTCCTGCTGGAGATGTCATCCCATTCACAGCAAGCAGTGATGTGGAACTATCCGGGCTCATGTGAGATGTGTTTGATAATGACTGATTATTGAGCTTGCTGCTTCATGCTTGCAGCTAAGCATTTTGTCATGGCTGGAATGTTATTATTTATTTTGATTTTCTGATTTTCATTGCCATAAAAGGGTAAAGGAGTTAAACGGCTTCGTTTTATCTTGCAAAACAAAGACAAAGAAATTAAAGTCAGTCCTCATCATGATAAAGAATATCATAATACATCATATAAAATTTGCATAATTAATTTAATCATGATTAAATTCCATCCTTAAATTGTAAACACAACGGTTTAAGAAGTAAATCACATGATACTAAAGCAATACAACTGCATAACAAGATTGGGGCATTATAGTGGATGTGTTGTGCAACATCTGAATTGCTGTCACAATAATTTACTAGTATTCTCTAATCCTTGACAAGCATGCAATTGGTACCTATTTTACCACTGATCGACATATTCAAGGCTCTATCAATCAGATAAAATGTTCATTTCCTTATGACATTTAGAAGGTTAACTGTTTGTGGATGTTGAGACTTGGAGATTAAAGGAAGTTCTGTATTAGTTGGGGACTTTGGCTAATGCCCATTATAGAAGCACGATCTTAGCATTAATGAATATCTTTGGAAAAACTTGGAATATTATCCTCATCCACTCATCACCTTGCAACCTTTCTCCACTTTCTTGTTTCATTTGCATTCCATTGATTTCTATCATTAAGTAGTAAAAAGTTATTTGAAAGCCTGTATCATTTAAACCACTTCCATCCATCCTTGCCTTCATTCCCCCACCCTCTATATTTCTATGTTTCCAATATTTGAAGGTGTCTAGGAAATGTTTGCTTGTAAAATACCCTTCCCGAATGTGTGGTAATTTTTGCGAATGTTTCAGTTTGACAGATGTTCCATTTTGTCAAACACAATTCATTGCATTGCATATAGAATGACAATATTTAAAATGTAACGTTCCAACAGGTTAGAAAATCAAATCTACAACTTCATTTCCTTCATATTTGACTAGCATATGATAAGATAAATGCAGTGCTTGGTAACAGACTTATACATACTCAGACTGAGCCATAACAAGGGTAGATTTGTATATATTTCGAACCCAAAACTGAGCTACAGCAGTACACTCATTTAATCTTGTACTACAGACCAGTAAGTAGCAGCAATGACAATGATTTACAACTTATTATCATCAGATTGAACAGCAATAATATTCAGTGTGATTACAAATAAATCTCAGACCTGGAAGAATGTACGCCAAGGTCAGATTGAAGCTTGTGATTGCTTGCAGATTGTCCAGGAGTTCATAACAGCCCCACGTCCAAGTTCCTTAACCTTCAGCACTCCTATCTCAGGCCATAACGGCCTCCAAACTCACTCGTAGCCTTGTTTCTGAAGCTCACGGCTGATATAATGCAGCTGCCAATGAGTCTTAAGGCTCATGACCCTGTCCAGAATGTCCATGCGCCTCTATATAGACTCCTCATGACTGATAGGAGGGTGGTTGATGTGATTTATAAGCTCAGCACCTTCTGATATGCCCACGGTCTGCAAACAGATCCATGACCTCTCCAAAAACCCTTGACCTTGCCTTGTCAATGAATAATACCCAGTGCTAGGGTTATTAGTGCCTTGAAATCCACACCCAGCACTCCAGAAACAATGGATATCCTCTTGATATTCAGAAAGGAGACGTCCCCTTCAATATGCTGAATATTTCAAAATCTGAATGCCATACCTCCTCCACAAACGATAGAAATGTATTTCATTATTCTCCAATTTTGTCTCCACAAGAGACTCACAAAATTGCAATTATCGCCCAACTGAAAAACCCGTGTGATTTGCCCGCTGAACCAGCTAGGGTGGAATCGTTTCACCACCGAAACCAGATGCCCTAGGGTTTCTCTTCCCCAAGACCAAGAACTCCAAGAAGCTCTCCAAAAGTGAAAGTGAAAAATAAATCAAGCATAGTGCAAATGAGCTTCAAAATCCACTTTTATATTCTTCACTTTATTTCCCGCTCAAAATAATAATAAAGTGACTTTATAAAGTTACTTTTAATTTATTTCCAAAAGTCACTTTATAACCCATTTAATTAATTATTTAACATTACCTTTTTAAATGTACTTTTCCTGTTAGGTAATATTAAACAATTAAATAAATTAATTCCCTTTTCCCGACTATAGCCTACAAGAATTAAATAGGCTACAATGTCCATCAGGGTGATCACCGAGAAGGGCACATTATTAGATTTTAGGCAGAATAATAGAAGCTACAAATGATTCAATTCAAATAATATGTGCTTCTCTATCTTCATTCAATAAACTATTACATATTTATAGGATTCTTATATCCTATTTTGTAGGAAACCACTTCTTAATATATTGAGTTGTCTCAACAACTCAACAACCGTACAAACAAACATT
>VDFB02254120.1:0-52430 GCA_007258455.2 Sequoia sempervirens | reverse complement strand
ATAGGGTAACAGCACGCGGCTAAAAGGAAGCCGTATGCAACCAAAGAAATGGAGATGTGGACGCCATTTGATCAAGACTTTGTCTCTGCATAAACTGTCACTTATCCTTACCTGTTGAATCGCGCCTATACCCATAGGTGTCTCGATTTTAAGAATTGGTCATGTGCAAAATAAACTTTCTTCTTTGCTGTCAACAAATGGAGGTCGAAATCTTCTCAAAAGGGCGACACATTTCTTATTTGAACCATTCCAAACCCCGTTGGCAGCTTAGACGCCATGGAAAGAGGAATTGGTTAAATTTTGAAACACTATATAAAGCCTGCAATGCTCATTCTTCAAAACACGAAATTAGAAGTCTGCAAGTTTGTTTCTGTTCTCTTCAAGTGAGTTTATTCTGTTGAGAAGTGTGCAATATTAGGCTAAGAGTGATTTTTTCTTTGTAGTGGGTATATTCTGTTATGCTGTGAGGATTTTCATCAATTCTGGAAATCAGTATTTACTTGGCAGAGAAGTCGTTTCTGTCATTTGTCATCTCTTTGAGTAGCAAGTTGAGTTCATCTTCAGTTGGATATCCTTTGACTGGAAGTTGAAGGAGTAGCAATTTTCTACTAGAGCAGCAACTGTGGGAAGCTAATAACAGGCATGTTATTTCTTTTATGTTGCCATGTTTTGCTGCTTTGATAATCAAAAGATAGTCTGTTATATGTCCCTGTTGAAAATAGGTAGGGAGTGATGATTGTTTATTTGATAGATTATGAATTGAAAATCCGAAGAATGATTTCAATTATAAAAAGATATTTTGGGAAAGAGAAAGACAAATACATGCTTTGTACTATTAGCTTTGCATTTATTAGTAGATGGATTTACTGATGCATTGAAGATTTAATGGCATTATTTGTATTGACTCCATATAAGGAGTGTATGCTTGAGTATAGCTATTTAATACTAGGAATGGATTGAGGGCATTTAATAAGCTATAGATCACAACTAGTTATAAGTTAACTTAGTCAAGTTAATGAAGCTCCTAGGATGAGAGTATCTAGTATAATGGAGATAGTTGTAAGTATTTGTTAAAATGATCTCCGTTCTAGTAGTTAGTTTGTTGTAGGAAGTCTAGGGTACAGACTACCCTGATAGATCAAACTACGCGTAGTGTAAGAAAGCCTTAATGCAAATCGGCCCTGAGTAGTGTATATGATAGATGACCTTCATTCAAAGTACTGAATGATAATACTTTGGCCAAAGTAGTGAAATGTACAACTTCCACTTAGATGTGAAATAGTTGAGACTACATTGTCAGTTCATTGTGATCCTGAAGTACATACTAGTTCAAGAGATGCCATATGCACAGGACCTAGTTATGTAGGAACACAACACTATGCTCAGTTGGTAATCGTTAAAGGATACCCTACCAATCTTTTCTTCGAAGGGAGGGCCATCTATCTAACGATAGGTGGGCGGGGGACCGCATTATAAGTCCATGGTTGGCGGAAAAGCGCCCGAGTGATGTTTCTCCTCAACAAGCGGCCGATGTACCAAGATTTGAAAGGACGGACTCCTGGACCTTCTTACTACTATTTGTTCTAAAGCTCATTGGAGCTATGATAGATAAGGTATGTATTCTTGTTTCATGTAATTGTGAATTAATTATATTGAGATGGAATCTTTGTTGTAGATTGATATAGCAACATGTTCATGTATTATCAATAAAGAAAAGAATTTTTTTTTATTACAATGTCATGATAACACGTTTACATACTTGAAGGATGTAAATTATGAAAATTTTAATTTTACCGAAAGGACAGGTTGTTACATTAGATACCTGAAGGCCTCCCAAGACAGTTTGCTCAGTTAGGGTCAATCTCGACAACGTAATCATCAGTGCGAGCATCTGACAAGGCAATCAATAGATAATCAAGATCAAACTGGAGGATCTTTAAGGGTGAAAGTCACTGTGCAAAAGGAAAAAGCGCCCTTTTCATTGAGTGGTGCCCTTGCATTAAATGACCCTTAGTTGACTCTAAGATTTCAAGTTCTAGTCATCTTCGGCGAAACGGAGCTAGCTACCTGATGAGATATCAAACAAGATCATCTGATTTTTCGATCAACGAGAAATCCAGATCAAGGCATGAGAGGTCAACTCAAAAGGTTGAAGAACGGATACTGAAAATTCACCAAGGCAAAGGCAAAAGCGCCCTTTCTTGAGAAAGGCACCCTTCCTTTTGAAGCCACAAACTTAGCTTTTCAGCTTAGTGCCTCCCATGCACTTCTCTTCAGTTTATCTCCAACTCGATAGTGAATGTACCAGCAAGAGCTTAGGATCAACAGATCGATCTGTATTCAGGATCAAACTGGGGTCATTCAACAGAGAAAATAATAAAAAACTTGCAAAACTCAAAAGGGATGCCTAGAAAAGGTCAAAGGAAAAATTGTTGACTAAAGTCAAGATATTTTGAGATAAACTTGGCCAACTCGCTCCACGATCAGTGGAAATCACCTTTTTGAACTTCAGATCAAGCCAAATCAACTTTTGATAATGAGTTAAGTTCCCAAACTTGTGGATCTAAGGCTTAAGTCTATATAATCAAGGTATAGGCATCCCACTTCATTATTTCATTGCAGGTTGATGATCAAGAACAGCCATAAGCCCTCAAGGACGTGTTGATGCGTGTTTTATGACACAACAAACATTCTAGAATAAAGTGTCAAAGACGCTCTATCCCCTCTTGAAAAACTACCTCGTATGCTAAGACTGCAAGAAAGATCATACGGCAATTCCAATGTTTCAATTTAGTGTGGATAAGCTCTGTGGTTGATGTGATTTGTCGGGGGCACAATAGGGATTTACTTTTGGTAGGTTACTCAGAAAAGCAAAGACACGAATACAATATTATTTTGGAATTTTCTGACTTTTAAAAAAAGTGAAAGAGTAAAGGGTTTAAGAGTCCTACGCTATTCCTATGAAATCAAGAGACGGCTAGGATTGAGTGAAACTAAATAAACAATACTTTGTTTCGCCACGCTAAATGACAACTACACAAAGCAAGTGCAATCTTCTGGGATTTGTGCTTAAAATTTCTTTACCACGAACAATACCATCAATGGAACAACATTATTCGAAGTAAACATTGAAGCATCCACAATAAAGCTCAATCTAACTTTACACATTGAATGAAAAGCATCCACTCAAAGAAAGTATGAGCTAAGTTTCACTAATCTTTGCTATCAATCTATCATTCCCCTAACATACATTCAAAATAAATTCTTATTCAATGAGGAACAAAAGTATGTAACCATGCAACCATTCAACAATAAAAGAATTCAAAGCATCTCATTATCAAAATAGTCTTTTGCAACAATTTCATAAACTCCTCTCTTATTATCTAAGCTCTATTTCTTTCTATGTCTTCTCCTTCTATTCTTCTATATCCTCTATCTATTCTATGTATATTCCCTAATGAGAGAATAAGAGTGGGTTTATATAGAGTTCCCAGAGTACAATGAACAGCCAAGATTAATCCAAAATCAATGGCAGAGATTAAAAATAAACAACCCTAATTAGGGTTTCCTAAAACACAATCAGTAATCAATGAGATAACAAGCCATGAACTGAAGTGACAAGCTATTCTTGAGGAGGCGCATCCTTATCCTCTTTGGCTGCAGTATATTGGATGAATTTAGAAACTATCATGTCAACCTCCTTGATCGTGACAGGTGGCAGTGCATTGACCCTGAATTCTAGCAGATCTAGATCATTCGAGCATTCAGCAAAAGTGTCTTCCCATTCTGTTTCCTGTTGTTGGAAATTGCGAAAGATGAACAGGAAGTTAGTTGCTTTAGTCAAATTTTGCTTGCAGACAGGTCCAGTAGAAGATTTCCTAAATTTTGTGCTTCAGGTTCTCAAACTGCAAGTTGTTTGCTCGTACAATGTCCTTCTCTAGCGCATTTGCAGCTACAGCTAGAATCTTCTCCAAAACTTCTTTCGTCCTTTCTTCAATTTGGAGGGTATCTGCTTATATCTTCTCTATGATCTCACTTCGTATAATCAATGTCATGTACCAACTGCTGAAATCATAAGCTGCACCTGGTGTAATTACTTTTCCGTTGACCAACTCTTGCTTCGACACTCCTTTAAGCACTTTGAGACATGGAATGATTCTGTCTCTAACATCCTGAGCATTATCCCATGCTTCTGCCAATGTTGCAATCCTTGAGAGCAAAGAAGAAGTTTTCCCATACGCCAATGCTAGTCTTTCTGCAAATATGACCACCTCTTGTCTGTTGCTGATTAGCCATTCTTTAGTCTCCTTGGCTATATTCTTCTCCTCTTCGAAAATCTCCTGAGAAGTATTCATCAGTGGAGGAGCTGCTGAGGTAGTCTGATCGAGAGGCTTAGTTAGGTGTTGAATATACTCCTTGAGTCGTTCAACCTCTCGTTTATACTCTTTTTTCTTTACTATCTCCTTCTCTAGCCTTGCTTTGATAGTGGCAACAGAATTATCCAACTCTTCCATCTCCTGTCCTTTTGTGGTAGGGCCTAAATCGACAATGGTAATGGCATACTCCTAGGGAGTAATCTCTTCTCTCGACTTGTCAACTGTTGGTACAGCAACTTGGACTGTACGATGCCCAGCTTCATCTCTCTGAATGGTGGAGAAGGTTTTGGCAGGCTTTTTTGCACTGACTGCTTCCAATCTGGCTAGGAAATCGGCCATGTCATCTTTCTTCTTCCTGAATGTCCTGCACGACCCCGAGATTTCTTGGATTCCTCTCAAGGCTGAAATCATCCCTTCTTCAAACTCGTCGTCCAAAATGCCAACTTCATTGTCTGATTCCAAAACCTCGGTGTCTATGGGTGACGGAGCCTCATCTTCCTCGGGTTGAACAGGGATAGGAGAGGGAATCCGTATATCTCTAAGAGATTCATCAATGTCTAAGATTTCATTCACATTCGCGGAGATGGCAGAACGAAGAGGCTCCAGTCTCTGCTGCTTCTCAGCAGGTCCCTCATTTGCAATTTCTTTTCCCTTTACTTCTTTCCTTTTCTTAGGATTTGAGCTTTCAATTGGCTCATCTCCTTAACTTGCTCTAGCGTTAGAAGAGTAAGATTTTCATTCGCCCATCAGAGTGTATGTCAAAGGCATTCCCTTGCTCCGCAGGTCTTTGATCTACTGGTCTGCCCACCATTGTGAATACTTGGTGACATGCCTCATGAAGGTGTCCAAGTCAAAGATTTCCGGTTCTGACCAGTGCGTGGGAGGAAGAGGTTGATTTCCATAAAAACCTGACTATGTAAATTCGCCATCATCTTCAAGTTGGTCTGGCACGCGGAAGAGTTCTATCGTTCTAATCAAGCTGACAGGTAGTTTGGACCACAATCTTTTCCTAACATCAAATTCATCTGCGGCATTGGCCTAGTAATCTTCTAAGTCCACTTGGTGTTTATATTTTATTCCGTTCACAATTCCAATGTGGTGGTGAGGATCAAAATTGGCTCAAGATCTGTATGATGTGAACGGATACCACTGCATTTCTAGTCTAGCACCTTCAGCTGCCTGTGCAGACGAACAATATTCTTCCATGTTCCCGATAAAGAATGGGAAAGTGACAGTTGCTTTCTGCTTCGGCCTTTGGATATTTTGAAAAGTCTCCAATTGCCTAAGAACCTCCAGTAGGATCATCTTGTGGGTGGGGTAGACAGGAAGCTTGTACGAATTCCCAGTGAATCCCTAGATCTGGACATAAGTGAATTTAGGAAACTGGATGTACCAGGATCCATATTTACTGATAAGGCTCTTTGCTTCATGCATCAACCTCTGATGGGTTCCCCCTTGTAGCATCCTTGTGATGAACATCAAGAATGCATCGTGCGCTCTTCTGAAATGGGACTTGGCAGATAGCTGCAATTGAGGATAACATTCATACACTTTAAATTGATTTTCTCCATTTCCAACAACACCTTTGCATATCAATCCAGGATATTTATAAGCTCTGGCCAATAGATAAATGACATAAGAACTCATATGGAATGACTTAGTTCTTTCAAGGTTGATAAATTGCTCATGGATGTTATCACTAATCATTCTTGACCAGTTAAACATTCTGACTTCGGAGGTGATTTCCTCAATAAAGAAGTACAACCATGTTTCAAAATAGGCGCCTTGAGGATTGCCCATTATTTTGTTCAAAAGCAAAACGATATCACCGTAGTCCTTAAAATCTGTCCTGCGCAACCTCGTAGGCATTTTCTTAGCGGAAGCTCTTGGCTTTTCCAACCATGTTTTATTGATATGAGTCGCACATTGGTTTGTCCGATCATCAAAGATTCTTTTGGCTTCCCCTTTTGTTTTATATGAAGCGCGAACATGGTCAGGTATGCCAAATGCCTCTTGGATAGCTAGTTCTCCAAGGTGCGGCAAAATTTTTCCATCAAGAGCTATAATTTGTCTTTCCTACGGATTGTAATGTCTTGCACATTCGACCATCAAGTCGACACATTGGGTTGCTGGAGGAAATCCGGCAGCTTGAACAATTCCATTGCGCATCATTCGGCGGGCAATCGCTGTGGGCATAAGTCCATTTAATCCATACATCATTTTCTTGAATTCTTCAAAGTCCACATGTCCGAGGTCTGTATCCACAATGTTCTTCCACTTGGAAGTGATCTTTGTCTCCTATTGGGCTCCCTTGTTGGCGAACTTCATTGGTGCTTTCTTTGACGATCCTTCGGGAGTGGTCATTAACTTACGAGAAAGAGAATACAATAAACATAAATTTTCTTGTGAAAATTCTAACTCTCAGCTTGTTGAAAGTTAAATTCGATGAAAAAAGAAAGCCGAGTAATAACACTTAGTGAATTTTTTGAAGATAAAATGAAGGCAAAGGTAAAATAATTCATCAAACTTCGGAATTACAATATGTGGCTGGCAATGTAAACTTCGAAAATCTGGTCTTTATTGCCAAAAAAGCGAGCAATCCTCTTAAAAATGTCGACCTTCAGCCTAGAATTCCACCTCTTTCTTCGTTTCTCTCTCGAAATCAATTATTCAATTCTCAAAAAATTCTATCTTTTAAAAATCTCTCTGTCTCTCTCTTAATTTCTAACTCTTGAAAAATTCTAACTCTCGAAAAATTACTAACTCTTGAAATGGAGAGAGAGCTAAACCACTTCTCAAATCGAAATTGTGAGTTGATAATGATTTGAGAATACTTTATAAAGTTGAAAATTTCAATCCATTTAGCAACTCTCTCAAGTCCATTGAATGTAGACTCCTGTTTGTCGAGGAAAGTTTCTAAATTTCTAGCTCTTCATCTTTATCCTCATCGAAATTTTGAAGTTTATCCATAGAGTTCGATTTTTCTCTAAGTGTTTTAAGATAATTAAAGGTTTTTCATTTGATTTTTTCGATTTTCTAAACCTTTAATTCTTTATTTTTTATTTTACCCATGCTTTATTTTAATTTGGCAATTTTCCATGGGTTTTTTTTCCTTTCTCCATCATGGCGGATTTTCTCATGTCTTGGCCATTTCATAATTTCCCTTTGGATGTTCTATGCCTTAGACAAATTTTGCTAGGCAAACTTTCTTCTTTCTTCACCATGTTCTCTACAAGTCGGACTTCACCATTTAATTTCCACTTTGTCTATCACCCCATGGCGGACTTAAAGTATTTCCTTCCCTCAACTTGAGCAAGGCGAACTTTCATGTGTTTATCCATACATCTTCTAGGTCGGACTTTGAAGTTTTCCTTCTAAGTAGAAATCGGATTTCCTTGTTAATTTCCAAATGTCTTTCCATCCTTATGTTAGGCTGGGCGGACTTTACACATTTCTTTCCACTCCAAGGGCGGACTTGCTTGTTAGTTTTCCACATTCTATTTCCCCTTTCAAGCGGACTTTCCAACTTCTTATCCAAGTGCCAAGGCGGACTTTCAAGTAACTTCTCCATATGCTAGGCGGACTTCAAGAAAATCTTTCCATTGTCTTTTTCCAAGTGAGGGCGGACTTTCCTTCTAACTTTCCACTTGCCCATACTTAGCCAAAAATTCCAATTTCTCTCCCTAGGCGGACTTTGAAGAAAATTTTCCAAGTGTTAGTGATGGGCGGACTTTGGAAAGGTCTTGCCATGTGCAAGGGCGGACTTTCCAACACTCTTGCCATTCTTCTCAAAGGCGGACTTTCTAACATTTATGCCATTCCTCTCAAAGGCGGACTTTCCCACATCCTTTCCATTCTTCTTATTGGCATAGGCGGACTTTGCTGTGTCCTTGCCATGTCTAAGTCGGACTTTGAAGAGGCTTTGCCATATGCAGGTCGGACTTTCCTGTGGCTTTGCCATATGCATCTTGAACATAGGCGAACTTTCTTAAACCTTCTGCCATTTATCCTTTAACTGCTGGGCGAATTTCTTCAGAATTTCATTATCTCAGTCCATAATCTTATGCTTTTCATCCGATTTTCAAGCTTTTCACCAGATTTTTGGGCGCTTTTATCTGATTTTTTGATTGCTTTTGTGCCTTCTTGTCTGATTTTTCCCAGATTTTTGATCTAAAGGACCTGCTTTTGATTGATTTTCTGATTTTTCAATGGCCTTTTGCATGCTTTTTACTTGCTTTTTTAGATTTTTGGGTGATTTTTGCATGCTTTTCAATCTAAAGATAGAAACTTTGACTCTTTGATCGATGGGGACCTTGGCACTTGCCAAAAATAGAAAGTTTCTAAAAATAGAAAAAAGCAACTTTCTAAAAATAGTAAATTCCCAAATGGCCTAAAAGTGCCAAAAACGAAAAAAGCAAAAAGCAAAAAAGCAAAATCCCTAAAAAGTAGGAAGTGTCAGAATTGGGCGAAAGCACAGGCGATCTTCGTTTGCAGGGTCCTCTGAACACTTCTACGACGTTTGCGTGCAGTTTAAGGCTTGAAATCTCAACTTGGCTCAGGTGATGACTTCGAACTCCAACTTGAAACCCACAAAGCGAAAGAGCTTACGAAAATGCAACCCAAAACTAAACCCTAAAAACAAACCGGCGAGGGTCCCCATGTGCAATGGGGCGATGTGTGAAATAGGTCATAACAGGACGCCATTTACAGATTTGGCCAAGGTTTTTGTCCATTCTTCGATATTTCTCGCAGATCTGAAGCAGAAGAAGATTGTTAATCTGAGGTTGGATTTAGAGACAAATTTTCTTAGGGAGTCGGATAAAAAAATTCCAATCCATCTTTTGTCTACTTCCTCTCTTCTTGTCTTAGGTTTTCTTGCATGTCACACAAAGCAGCAGGCTACATCAGATCTGATCAACTGGGCAGATTCAGCATAATTTTCCAATGAAACCCATCTCGTCAGATTGTCCAGAATCAACAAACTTGCTGCCCCTATTTTTGGGGGTTTTTCTAAAAAAGTTTCAGAATCAAAATTCTGAAGAACTGGGTTTGTTCAGCATTGAAGCACGAACAAAACCCATGTCCCAGATTTTTTCCGGAAAAATACTTCTCGGCAGTGCGCTATTTTCAGGGGTTTCCAAAAATTGTCAGAATAAGGTCTAGTTTATAGTCAATCTTTAAGTTTTTCAAGATGCAGTACTCTCAAGTACAATATAGGACCAAGACGGCCCTATTTCATGATTACTTGAAAACGGTTGACACAAACTTACATCAGGTAAACCCAGTGGTTGATCTAGAACAGCTGGAGGGCATGAATCAGATCACATTGCAGAACATTGAAGAATCCAGGTTGCTACAGGGTGTGTCCATCCCCATCACATTACAGAGCGTCAAAGTTATCCAAGAGCAGATTTCGATATATAAGAGTGGAGATTGTAATCTGTATTGTTGCATCTAGAGTTGATGCTATTACTTGGCCTTGAGTTCGGCCTTATTGTACAAGACAGTGTTGATTATTGAATAATATATAAGTGATATATTGTTGCTGGGTTTTTTCTCCCTCAAGAGGAGGGTTTTCCCAGGGTATTTGCTGTGTTATGTGTCTAATTTTGAATTAATTTTCTGTGCACTTAATCTGATCACTAAATTTAACATGGTATTAGAGCGGGTTAAGGAAAGAATTAATCAGATTTGTCTAAGCATAATCTTGGAATTGGATTCATAATCTGGCTAATCGGGTGGAGACGAAAACCTTCGCTAGATCGTCCTCCATGTGGATTACTTTTGTTCGACACTCTTGAGAGTAGCGGACGGAGGAGTCTCAACTAGAGATTGTTGCATTGTCGCTGGAGTTCACCACACTAAGAATCGTGAGCAGATCATTGGTCAAAGGCCGAACCAATCCATTAGTGTCACTCTTGGCGAGGCATCCAATACCAATTCCGTTCTACCGGGCGTCTGGAAGCTTTTCGCAAATTGCTAGCATTGTCGGTCGAGCTCTTGCATTCGGCACAGAGGACAACCTCCATCTTGGCGTTTGTGGTGAGGCGACGCCACCTTGGGCGGAGCCTAATATCACTGGCGTATGTCTCTGAAGATCGAATCTAGCTTCAAATCGGGCATCTTCATTCACGAATTTGGGATTTCTGTAAATTGCAGGAATCTTCTATACATGCGGGTGTCTTTTTTTTTGATCTGAGCTTCGCATCCACCAAGGAATAGATCACACCACTCATTGTAGTAATCATCTTGGATTAGGCGGCATTCACAGGTTTACAAGGTCACGAATCACATCGAGCATCCTGAATCATTGTTAGTCTCTGTTGTGATTTGAAGCATTTATTTGTCGATCTTCATTAGAAGTGATGCTAATGCCACTACCACTGCTGGCGTTGTGGGTGATAAAAGTACTAAAAATTGATTTATCAATCGGGGGTATGAAGTGTATGAATAAGCCAACGTAGCATTCAGGGGATTGTTGCATAGTATTTGCATCGGAAGACTTATTAGTAGATTCCTCCACCGTAATTCACAGAAAGGTGCGCATGAAATAATTGACACCAGTATGCATCTTGGAGTGAATGTTGGAGAAGTCTTTGTTGAGTATCGGATCGTTATGAAAGGACATGAGTATATCTGTCTCTCCAAGTAATCAACACCTTAGGAGAAGTATTAATGATATTAATGGTGAACTCATCACCGCTAGAAGTCAAGCAGAGAGAGAATAATATCAGTTGTCTGGAGGCTAAAGACATCGTCTGAACAAGCCAACCTTGGAGACAACAAAGAAGAGTCATATAAAAGGGGCGTTTGGAATTACATCTGCCTCATGTTGGAGCTTGTATCTGCTGAACGTATTTCTTATTGGAGATTCTAGACATTCTAAACTATGGCTATGTATATCTCCAGGAGTTTGTTGAAATTTTCTGGAGCTGTAGGTGTTTGCCTCATGCAAATACAGGGGACAACATCGGGCAAAGATGATGGTTATCAAGAAGAGTAAAATGGCTGCAATAGAATCATTAAAGAGATAAGTATTCTTTGTTTGTTGAGTTATATCATTTATTTGGATCTTGTAATTAGTAAAGAGAGATAGTGATCTCTCTTGAACTGTGTTCTTTTGAAGATTTCAAATTATTCATTGCAAGTTGTTTATTGCTAAGCTCTTTGAGTGTGACTCTCAGATGAAAAAGAGAATTGCATTTTCGTTGTGATAGGTTGATCACATCGATATCATTCTCTAATGCATGAACTGTGTTAGAGCCTTGACTCTTGGAGAGAGTTGGTTCTACATGGTAATTGCATAATGCATTCAAGAAACTTGCAGTTGTTTAGATTGTCTTTTGTTGTGCTGAGTTTAGCACTCTCAAGAGGAGTAAAAGCTGGAAGAAAGAGTTATATCAAAAAATTCAATAAAGATAAGTTTCCTTATCCCTTCATTCTGATTTTTTGATATATGTCTCTTTTATGTTGATTTATTTATTCATGTTTTAATATTGTTCATAAATTCTTATGTATTCATAGTAAACCTTGTATGATTCCAGCCTTGATATTTCTTGGGATAGTTCTGAATTGTTGTAATCTCTCACTAATGCTTTCAGGACAGTTCCAAGAGCAAGAAAGTGATGAGAGATTGCTTAGTGATGAAAAGCTTGAGGCATCTTGTAAGGAAGTCGTGCCAACCAAAGAAATAATCAAGCGTGAAATCACAACTTGCAGCCATGAGATTGAGTTGGTGGCTAGAGGGAGTTCACTTCCAGAAGTCTTCTTTGCAATCTCTGAAGTAGGGATCAAGAGGGAGTTCTGTGACTCATTGAGAAGAAGGGAAGGTTGCAGTATTGCAAGGCCAAGTGTTAAATCCTTGAAAGACCTCTTCAGCTGTTGAGATCAAAATTGCACAAGACAGTCATCTGGATTTGATATTGGTAGCTCCGCAAACCTATTCAGAATAGAGTAATCTACTATGAGGTCGAGGAGGTCTACCTTGAACTCTCTACTATACCAGAGGTGTGCACTGAGGCAAGTGTTTCAGGCAATCTTGGACGAAGAGGTCAGAAGATTGATGCAAGTACTTAAAGATGCAGATGGGAGAATTGAGAAGTACAAGGAAAGATTCGTGGCTCATGGGTTTTCACAGAAAGAGGGAGTTGATTATGAAGAAACTTTTGCTCTTGTTGCTCGCTATACTTCTGTTAGAACCATCATTGCCTTTGCTGCATCTAGAGGATGGAAGATTCATCAAATGGACGTGAAGACAACTTTTCTCAATGGTGTGATTGAGGAAGAAGTTTATATCGAGCAACCTGATGGATTTGAGGTTCATGGGAAGGAGTCTCATGTTTGCAAGCTGAAGAAGGCCCTCTATGGCCTTAAGTAGGCTCCTCGTGCATGGTACAAAAGGATTAATCAGTACCTGTCAAGTTTGGGCTTCCTAAAGAATGATGCTGACTCTAAATCAAGGTAATCAATGGTGAAGCATTAATTTCAGTCTTATATGTTGATGATTTGATTCTTACTAGAAAAGATCACCTGATTCTCGAGTGTAAGGAGTTGACTTCTGAATTTGAGATGAAGGACCTTGGGCTCATGCATTACTTCCTTGGATTAGAAGTCTGGCAAAAACCAAATGAGATGATTCTAAGACAAGGGAAGTACACCATTGATATACTTAAGAGATTTGGTATGATGGATTGCAAATCCATGTCTACACTTATGGAGACCAACCTACATAAATTAAAGGAGGCTACAACTAGTTCAGACTTGGTGGATCCTACATTGTACAGACAGCTGATTGGGTCCTTGATGTATCTAGTTAACACTAGACCAGATATCTGTTATGTTGTGAGTGCACTTAGTCAGTTATGTGTGAACCGAGACAGATACATCTTGTTGCAGCTAAACATATCCTGAGATACTTGCGTGGCACAGTTGGATATGGGTTGAGATATTCTTCAGATGCTGAGTTGGAGTTGCATGGTTATACTGATTCTAATTGAGCAGGATGTGTTACAGATTATAAGAGTACCTCTAGTTGTTGCTTCAGGTTAGGTTCTGCTATGATATCCTGGTGTAGCAGGAAGCAGTCATCTGTAGCATTGAGTACAATTGAGGCTGAGTATATTGCAATGTGTATGGCAGCTCGAGAAACAGCGTGGCTTCGGAAACTCCTTGCAGGATTGTTTGGACAATCATTGGAGCCGACTTTTATTGTTTACCTTAATGCATTTTCCTTTGAGACGGAGGAATTTGAGGTGCAAGCCCTTGTTAATGCATTTTTCTTTGGGACGGAGGAATTTGAGGTGTAAGCCCTTGTTAATGAGTTCTTCTCTGGAAGAGAAGTTTGAGGTGAAATCCCTTGTTAATGCATTTTTCTCTGAGACGAAGGAATTTGAGGTGTAAGCCCTTGTTAATGAGTTCTTCTCTGGAAGAGAAGTTCGAGGTGAAATCCGTTAATGCACTTTGAGACGGAGGAATTTGAGGTGCAAGCCCTTGTTAATGCATTTTCCTCTGAGACGGAGGAATTTGAGGTGCAAGCCCTTGTTAGTGCATTTCTCTTTGAGATTTGAGGTGAAAGCCCTTGTTTCCACCCTCTGAGCAGAGTCATGGTGGATGTCATGTGTGTGACTCCATGACACATCTTGTACTTGTGAATGTCATGTTGAGGTGACAACATCACGTAAGTGATGAACACTTGTACACACCATAGTATGGTTGTAGCCATTATGGTTGATATCATGTTGAGGTGATATCTAATATCACAATGAGGTGATATTCTTCTTTTCACATTTGGTTGTAGCCAATGTGGTAGACATCACGTTGAGGTGATATGTCTTGTGTTGCTGGAAGTACTCTCCCTAGCTGAGAGGGAGTGTTGATGATAATTGCAGCTTCAGGCGAATCCTTCCAGCCCAGATTGCATGGAGATAATAATTAAATGGTAGACATTGTCTGTTTAATTATTATACACGATTTTGTGAAGTGGCCAACCTCTTATATCTTGGCGCGATTATCTATGAAGAGAGTTCATTGATGGCCGACTTCTAAATTAGTAAATGTTATATTATTTGTTTTGGCTGACTTGATAATTGAATTATTTAATTTGTAATTTATTCTCCTTGTGGCCGACCTTGTTCTTGAAGAGGTGCGACCTCTCACAAAGCAATGTATAAATACAAGATCAATTCTTCTCATTTACACATCAAGCAAGTTCGATATTCATTCCTTCTAAGTGTGAATTTCCTTCAAGAGCAGGTCGAAGTTATCCAAGAGCAGATTTCGATATATAAGAGTGCAGATTGTAATCTGTATTGTTGCATCTAGAGTTGATGCTATTACTTGGCCTTGAGTTCGGCCTTATTGTACAAGACAGTGTTGATTATTGAATAATATATAAGTGATATATTGTTACTGGGTTTTTTCTCCCTCAAGAGGAGGGTTTTCCCAGGGTATCTGCTGTGTTATGTGTTTGATTTTGAATTAATTTTCTGTGCACTTAATCTGATCACTAAATTTAACAGAGGACACCAATAGTTGGCAACTACCCAATACAACTAACCAACAATCAGGGACTAATTCCCAATTACAATATATTTTAATTACTTTTTGCTGAATACAATATTATTTATTTATATATTGCCGAATACATCAGCCCCCCAAAAAGAAAGTCATTTTCCAGACGACGACAAACAAAATTTGGAGCTAAGACCCAAATTACATTTTACTGAGATGGAGGGTGAGAGGACGTCCTTGGATGGATGGACGATGTTGGGGTTGATGTTGGCGAGCGAAACTCTAGCAATCTACGAACCTCCTCCGTGCGAATCCTCAACCATGATTTCCCGCTCTCTTGCTGCCTTCACCATCCATGCAATGATGTTTTGCTTGGTCAACTTCTTTGGCTTTCTTTGCCAACTTGGCCTCCATGTCCGTCATTCATTGCTCTATCTCCTTCTCCATCTTTGTCTTGGCCTCTACGACCGATACTTTGGCTTAGTCATTGGTAGTGAGTTGTGTCTATTGAGCTAGCTAATCCAAAATTTTTGTGTACGATCAACTAACTCCTCTAATACCTTTTATACCAATTGTAGAGCCTCAATCTTCTCTTGCACAACATCGTCCATGGATGTTATTTTTTCGCTTCAACCTATAAAATATATCCTTGAAGGAAGCCTCTATACCAAACAGGGCTGAAATCAAACGACCATCTCTCCCTCCTACTGAAGGCCTCGTTGGATGCCAAGTTGTCAACATTGCCGGAGTCTCAATTCCCAGCCTCCTTTTGGAAGTGAAACAACAAGCAAATTCTCCCTCGCACTTTGTTTGTACGAACGCCAATATCCACTGCACCTCCTTTGCCACTAATTGAGATTGACCTATGTCTAGGCATTTGGATATGTTTCCCACTTCCTGCATCACTGCTGCCACAGCCTGAAGTTCTTGAATGTATTGCTGAACTGTCCCTAGGGGGTTTGTCTCGTCTGGTTTGGCTATCTCAATGATCAGCCTTTTGGATCCACTCGACTCATCCTCCTCCTCATCTTTGCTCAATGGGATTGGGCGGTGCTAACCCCTCTCTAGCCAAAGGTGGCTTAGACATCTGAGATGGTCACCCACTTTCCTAAGTGTGTATGATACCTGGTGGGTGTGCCTTTGAAGAGTTTGGTTCTACACCCTCAATCACCATAGCTACAAGATCTTGTTTGAGATCCTCAGCCATAACTACTGAAGGAATTGGTGAGGAGAAGGCTGGAACTTGCAATGGTAACCCGAGCATATTCAACCACTTGTCTATTTGTGCAACATTGGTAGGTTTAGGAATATCCTCTGGTAATGTATTTGGCGGTGCGGGAATATCCCCTGGTAATGTATTTAGCGGTGCAGAAACTATAATAGATGCCACTAGCGGTGCGCTTGGCAGTCCTAGCAGTGGGCTTGGCGGTCTTGGTAGTGGGTTTGGCGGTTCTGTTGATGCACCTGGTAGTCTTGGTGATGCACCTGGTGGTCCTCACAGTGCACTTGGTGATGTCACTGGCGATGCAACCAACGATGTCGGTGGTGTTGGCAGTATCACTGGCGGTGCAATTGGCGATGTTAGTGGTGCTGGAAGTATCACAGTGGTTGGCTGCAGTGGTGGCACTCTTGTAGTTGTCATTGGTATGGTTTCGTCTATGTCCATTTCTGGTAGTGATTGCACATCGGCTGCCAGTGATACCTCTTCCTCCATTGGTTGCGTGGTAGTCAATGTGGAGGACAACTCTATTTGCGCATCTTCTTTTGCATTATCTCTCAATGCTTCCCTCAGTTTCCTCTTCTTTCTTGGTTGAGTCGTCTCTTCTCCCTTGGTTGCTATGTCCAAAGTGGACCAATAGAATGTTGTTGGCTGTGATGGGTTTATCTAGGCCACCAGTTGGAACTTCCCCCACTTGGTAGGAACCTGAGTGTGAATAGCATCTAGTAACAAGGCAATGGCATGCCATGTCATGTAAAAAGCCTTATGCTTCTGCACTAGGAATTCTCTAATCCTCTTCAACATCTTGACCAGTTATATACCTTCCCTATGCTTAGCCCTATCATGTAATCGATCATCCATATCTCCACATTGGATGCTTTGCTTGCTCCCGTCAATTTGCACTTGACCGATTAATGCAGAGTAAACGGAAATATAGAACAGCAGTAATAAAACATATTATTTACATAGACAATGCACATAATATGTGTTGTATTCTTCATTCATTAGATAGGAAATAAGTACATCATGCAAAATATGTGCGGTCCTTGACTACAAATGAAAAACGAAATATATAGCCGGCCGATGTTGGTTGAGGACACCAACCGTCGGCAACTACCTAGTACAACTAACCAACGGCCAGGGACTAATTCCTGATTACAATATATTTTAATTACTTTTTGCTGAATACAATATTATTTATTTATTTATTTATATATTTCCGAATACACTTCATATGTGCCTCCAAGAGAGCATAGCCTTAAAACTTCTATTTTGGACAAGAATTATTGAGGGTCAATTTGATGGAGGAGATGAGGGAGACATGGGTAAGGATAAGGTGCTCAGACCATTGTGGATGGGTGGTTGGATACCAGACTCTAATCACTCATTAATGTTGTTGTTACATGCTCCACTAGTCTCTACTTTCTAAGTTTTATTGATTGTTTGGGAAAGCGTAAGGATGCTGATTTCCAGTTCAACATTTTGAAGGACGCCATAAATGAGATTGAGGTGAAGAATGTCTTACAAATCTTTTATTTCAAAAGGTACTTTGAACTTCTCTTTTTTTCAAGAGTTTAAAGTTTGGCGTTTGCTCATATATTATTTAATAATTTATCCATTACTTGCATACTTTTGTTTACCTATTCTTAAGTTTTTGAAATTGATTATAAATTATAAAATTTTCATTTTTATTAGGTGATTGTTGTTCTAGCTTCAGTTTGTAGGTTAGCAAGTATGTTGATCTAGGTTATGTACATGAACATTTTTGGACTCCCTACCATGTTCATGTATTGTTGGCATTGAAAGACTGAGATGATAAAAAAATAGTGGTTGATGCTAAGGATGTGTAAATGTTTATTTGCAACTACCACTTTCACTATTTAGGTATTTTTTGAGAGGGGAATTCCTCAAACTGTAATGTCCCCAATTTAGCCCTACGCTCTTCATTTGGATTTAGCCTATTTCTGGAAACTCGTAGGCTAAGCAGAATGGGAAATTAGGGTTTCCACTTTTATAGGAAGTTCAGATGCAATTTTGAAGGTTTGCATGTGAAAGGTTTCTGGGTTTTTTTTGGTTTTTAGAGACCTCTAGGGTGGTGTGACATGCATCTGAATCTGTCAACCTTTCCGGGCACTTACTATTTATAGTAAGTCATGATGGTTTCCCGGTTTGTGCTCAAATGATATTTGGAAACACTTACTATTTATAGTAAGTCTTGATACTGCTCAGTTGGTGTTTAGTGGAAGTTGTGCAAAACTTACTATTTATAGCAGTTTGCTATTTTTGGTAAGTCTATCTTTTAGCAGTATCTTTCTAGCAGCAGCTCTCATTTGCAGTTCAGTTTGGTTGATCAGTTTAGCTTTCTGATGGTTTTGAAGTCAACTTACTATTTTTGGCATTGGCTATTTTTAGTAAGTCTAATTTTGGCAGTGGCATCATTAGTAGTTCAACTCAAGTCATCATGCTATTTTTAGCAATCCATCAGTTTTAGTTTTGGCGTTGGTTTTGGTTATCTCCTTGGACTGAGTTTTATACTTAGTCAATTTTCATGTCTAGAAGTTGTACCCCACACCTAGGCTTGATAACTTCATGTTGTTTCAAAGAGGGGACATTAAGGGGTTAAGTTGAGCATTTAATTATTTAATAAATGCTTTATTGTTGCAATATGGAAATGGACGCCTAAAGGGAAGATGAATAACATTTTATTATTATTTCAAAATAAAGTGAATGGTTGAAGTGGCGTCCCTTTTGGAAGCTGAAGTGATTCGACTTCTTGGAATTTGAAGTGTTTCATTTGTCATTTGAAACTTATATATTGTTGTTTTTTGAAGAGTTGATTATGTTATGTTTTGGAAAGCAAAGTTATGCTGTTGGATTAAATCCAGAACCTGGCTGAGAGGTAGCTTAGCAAACCTGGCTAAGGGGAAGCTTAGCAAACACTTCTTTCTTCAGGCCTGAAACTATGGCTTCCTTGAAATTTTTTTGAAGACCATGCTTCATTTAGGAGTGTGGATAGTGCTTAATTTCAGATTTTAATTACAGACAGATTGCTGGTTTATATTCTGTTTTTACTGTTGATGACAATGGCTGAAGCGAACCTCTGTTGATAGCTTCGCCTCTGAAATTTATTTCATTCTGGGTATTAGCCCAAGCTGTTTCTCTGTGGAGGGTGCCCATTTGTGCAAGGAATCAGATTTTTATACTGAGTATCTTATTTTATAAGTGAGGTCGATTTTTTTGGGGGCTGTACCATTCACTGCAGATTGCATTGGGATTTGTGCCAAGTCTCTATTGCTGTTTTGGCATAGTTTGCTGTTTGGAGGTTGGACGCCATGTTTGGAGGCTTCATTTGACTGCTGTTTGAAGCTTTCCAGAGCTGTATTGAAGGAGTTACGTCCATTTTGGTGATTTTCTTACTTGCTGGTCTGATTTTCTTTATTCTCTGTTTCTGATCAGACTTGTTAGTTTTTGATATAATGCTGGTTTGAGCTTCATTTCTATATCATTATTGTATTGTAAGAGTTAAGAGGAAGTGTTACTCTAACCATTGATTGATTTGGAAGCATATCTTTCTTATTTGCAGCTGTTTAATTCATTGTAAAGCTGCTTAGTAGTACTAACAGCTATTTATTTTATTTGCTGCAATTAGTTTAAATTTCATACTTCCACGATTGAGTGGTTGAGTTTAAATAATCATCTTTCTTTAATTGTAAGTTTCCCCCCACTAAATGAGTGGTGTGGACTGTATTCCCCCCACGTTAATAAGTGGAAGTGAGGATTTAAATGGCTGGCTTGCCGCCTTTAATAATGTAATAATCTCACCCATTGAATAAGTGGAGTATCCCACTGCTTGTGGATGCCTGCATCAGCAGATGAATTGTAATTTCAGTTCAGTTTACTCCTAATGATCCTCTGACCATATGCTATCACCTCGCCCACATTGGGATCTTGGTGAACATTCTTGGTTAGAGTTACTTCCATGCTGATTTGCTTTTGGAGCTAACGCTAATCAGTGATTTGTTGCTGGTTTGTGTATTGAATTTTGGGAAAAAATTAAGGGGGAATATTTCACAAACTTCTAGAGACATTTTATTCCAAATATTTCATCTTGTTGGAGAGGATGGTT
This sequence comes from Sequoia sempervirens, assembly GCA_007258455.2. NCBI lineage: Eukaryota > Viridiplantae > Streptophyta > Pinopsida > Cupressales > Cupressaceae > Sequoia > Sequoia sempervirens. Next base: position 32,200 of record VDFB02254120.1, on the reverse strand, counting down.
GATTACAAAAGCATTGTAGTTGGTGTAGGGAATGTAGTGCACGGAAAGAGTCTAAGATTGATATGGGGAGGATGAAGAGTTTGTAGTTGTTGACTACTTCTAGATTAATTTGAATATATTGTTTTATTTATTGCCCTTATTGTGATACTGATTCATTATGCCAACATAGAATCCGAATTTCAGAGAGATTTATGAGAACTTTGATGGTATGCTTGGGGAGATTAGAGCAACAATTTATGCTAAGGACCCCACCTTGGAACTTGTCATGACCATTTCTTACCACAATAGATAGAAGAAGGTGAACTGTTTTATACATATGGCAGCATACACAGTGATCCCCAAGTGGTACATTCTTAGGCATGGGAAAGTTGTTCAAGTGAATCTAGAGGAGACGAACGGGTTCATTAAGGCCTTAAATTAATGTTCAGTAATAATGAGGCATGGATATTAAGGGAAGAGTGGATCAAGATTTAGGGAAGATGGGTCACATTTTCAGATCTTAATGGCTTCTCTTGGTCAGCTAGAGAGGATGGGTGTTGGCATAACAACTAGCACCTCTGGAGTAAGAGTTGGTACGGACAGCTATGCACACTGCGTAATGAGTGCTCTTCAAATTAGGAGGGGAAGCTCCCTCGTAGTGCTGGAATGCGTGGAAAAGAAAAGTAATCTAAGTCCTATCTTTTTGTTCTCACTGGAAGAGGCACAAGGTTAAGAAAACCAAGAACGTTGCAGCTAAGGATTTTCTGGTTTCGCAGATCATTAACTACAACTAAGCTAACTACTTTAAATCTATCCAGCCTCAAGAAAACAGAGCATGAGGAAATGGAGCAAGGTTTGACTATCTGACGATAAACGAGTATAGATTCTCAACTTGAAGGCAAGGTGGCACATCTATCAGCTCAATCTAAACAAGTTTATTGGCAACAACAAATATACGATAAACTAAGTACGGATTCTCAACTTGAAGGCAAGGTGGCACAACTATCAGCTCAATCCGAATAAGTTTATTATTCACACACATCACACGATAACCAAGTACAAATTCTCTACTTGAAGGCAAGGTGGCACAACTATCATCTCAATCTGGACAAGTTTATTGAACACAAAACAAGAAAGAATTCACCATTATAATTGCATGAAACCCTATGTGGCATAACAATTCATCATAATAGTAAAACGCATGAACAGATACAGAACGAGCAATATTGAGGGCAAGGTGGGCACAACATATATTTCTCTCGTGCAAAAGTTATGTACAAATGAGCAAAAGCTCTTATTTATAGACATCAAAAGGTGTAGGGAACCCTAAAATCACCTTGAGTCAACTACAGTCTTGCAATGCATGCAAGATTTATTGCTAAGCCCTAATAAAGTAAAGTATACAGTAACTGGAAAACTACCATCAGTTAACTGAAACATCTAATCTAAAAATGGACAATTGTGCAAGCATGCACGTCCTTATTGAAAGCGAGTTAACTGAAGACTACCATCAGTTAACGAAAACCCTAAATGAAACTCCAAGTAAATAAAGCTGATCTCCGAATAGATATGCATGTGATGAAATAATGAGTTAACTTGAAGGGTAACGCCAAGTTAACTCCTGTGTATAAAGTCTATTCTGAGAGGTAGGAACTGAAGTCTACTGATTGTGATCTCGAGCAAGCAATCCCTCAACGAGATTGTTAATTGCATCAGCATCCGAATGTCAGCAACTTGAGCAATCTTTGCACACTCAAACTAGCATTTCACTGACTCATAACTTTGGCGGCTCCGTAATTGAAGTGATGGCGATTATCTCCTCTGCAGCTTGATGCTTCTGACACTTTTGCATGACGAAACTGCGAGATTTGACTGCGCACACTCTGTTTGTGAGAAATGCAAATGAACTTGCTGCACACGCAAAATTCCGACGGCATCAACCCTCTGAAAGCACTTGATACAAATCGGTCTCAACTTTTCTGATGAAATCATGAATTAAGACCCATTTGATCTTGAATTCAGTCTGTGTGAACTGCACTTTGAAAAACTTGCCTGTTGACTGTGAACACGGCAATATTCTGACAACTTTTCTGAAAAACTAAAAATACCTGCTGAGGCTAAAAATAGCCTATCAAAGAGCAATTTTCACGAAAAATTCTGAGATATGGGTTTTGTCCAGAAAAAGATTCTAAGACAACCCAGAACGTCAGAAATGCAAAAATTTGACTTCTACTCGACCATGCAAGGAATTTTCAGTTGAGAAAATTAGAGCCTCGAGAACTGATGCTCTAGGGTAAATTTTCCTGAAAAATTCAGGCACATGGGTTTTCTCGAGGAAGCTATTCTGAATCAACCCAAATGATTTGTTTTGCGAAAATCTTCCTGTTTCTCGAACATGTGAAAGAATTTAAGACCAGAAATAGAAGAATTTGAGAAGAAGAAAGACGTTTTTTGATGTTATCTTCTGCCAAAATCGCCACTCTGCCTTGAAATTTGCTGATAAATCTGACTTGTACCTGCAAAGAAAGTGTTTTGATGTCTTCGCCAATGATAATTGATGAAGAATTCGCCTTTGCTTTGAAAATTCGCCTTTGTCTTGAGAAATACGAATTTCCCTTGAAGATACACCTTCGCCTTGAAGAAATACGAATTTTTCTTGAAAAACACGCCTTTGCCTTGAAGAAAAACGAATTTTGTTTGAAAATATGGATTTCTCTTTAAAAATACGAATTTCTCTTGAAGCTTGGTGAATAATAAATGAAGGTGCCATGTTTAAATAAGAGAAAATTCGCACCAACTTGTTGACTGCAACATTTAAAACCTCAACTGAAAATAGAAGGCTTCTAATTGGACCCCTTTCAGTTACACTGATATTGACACTGAGTCCGGAAATAAATAATAATAAATTAATATTCATCATGCAATTTGCAAAGGCATCAATTTTTAGAGATTTGCCATTTTAATGCCAAAATATGCAAAATAAATATTAAATATTATTTAACTTTAGTTGACAAACCGAATGAAGCTTTGAGATTCACCAGCGAACTTCACTGATTCCGAAAAGTCATCGTTTGAGCTCATAGCCGTCCATTTGCTCAAGATATTGCACTTTTTATTAACTTCCTATTTTATAGCTGACGACAAAGTTACAACTAGCCATCTTCGACACTGAATCCTAAGTAACCGGATGATGCTGAGACTGAACCGAGATATCCATTGCGAAGCCTGCTGAGCAAGGAAGAAATGTTTGCTGGGAGTCAACACTGCAAAATCCATCGTTTGACACCCTGAAAAATTAGGCGCCCTTGATTAAATTCATTTACAAGTACCAGACTTAACCATTTTCCTAAACTGCCATCTGATACTTCAAATAGCTACTGACGACGAACGGTGAACCCTGCTGACAGGAAATCAAGTTCACTGCATGCCTGGAGACATTCTGCATCCAACGGATATACACACGATGTTTGAAAATTGCATTAAGGACCTCAAAAGTAAAAGCGCCCTTGGCCTTCAATTGCACTGACACTATTTTGATGAAAATTGAATTGTCAACCAGATACCCTACTTTGTCCTTCGATACTGAGAGTTGGGATGCCCTGATTCAAGCCACGTTTGTTTTAACGGATAGCCAAAAAGATTGAGAAAATAAGTCTCTAGAGGTGATGAAGCAAGAAAACTGCTTCTAAGACCTCAAATAGAAGGGCGCCCATCCCAAGATGGAATAAACGACCAACACTTAGCCATTTTGCGAGTTATCTTCACTTTTCAACACTTCGCCAAAGACCTCGCACATACGAGCGATTGCAAATCCTGGAAGCTGATGGTTGGGCTCGTTGGATAGATAAAGTAATTGCGCTTGAATCCCGTGCAGACTTCGAAAGTGAACGACCTCATCTGACAGGCCTAAAGGCTAGGCGCCTCTGGCCTGTAGAAACACAATGAAAACCTTGTACCAGTCCGCCCGTGAAATGACATGCTTGGTAGAAACTCTGCCACGATCATCCGGAATGTCGGATCGACAGGCAACTTGGTGCAACGCGAAGCTGGACTAGAGTGGTACTGATGTCAGGAAGACCTCGTCTGCAAATTGGACCATCTTAGGGATCATTTTAACCAGTGCCCCTGAGCTATAGTTGCGCTGGAAATGCAATGAAGAAGCTGAAAGAGGTGAAAACCCCATTATAAGCTCATCTTCAGATGTCGGCTACCGGAGCTCTAGGACTCGGACGACTGCGTTTGATAGCTCGTTGGACGAGTAGACTAGTCATGAAGAAATTGACTGCTTCAATCATCAGAAAAACCAAAATCCAAACCTCCATCTAGAAGGGCGCCCTCAAGCTACAGGCGCGCTTTTACTGGAAAAGGACACGTTTCTGCAATGTAGAACTTTGGAAATTTCAACTTCTGTCGCCAGTTACCGGAGTTACGGGTTTCGGATAGCCTCGCTGGATAGCTTGTCGGATAACCAGACCAATTTTGAAGAGTTTAACTGTATTTATGAACACTTTCAACAAGATCTTGACCTTCAAAAAGAAGGGCGCCCCTGAGCTACAGGTGCGCTTTCTTGCTTTTCTCTGAGAAATCCTCATAATTTAATCACTAAAAACTCCGTCTTGACCACTGAAATGACCATGTGCAACGTGAAATGCTGTCGCGAAACGCTCCTCCATCATGAAATGCTCCGTTCTGAGTCTCTGATTCAGGTTTTGATCAATGAAACTGCCTTTGACTGACAAACTACTGACAAAAACTCCATGCTTGATATTGCCCAAAAACTGTATTTTACATAATTTTAGCAAGATTTAGACTCTTTAAACAAAATGCCTTGATGAAGCAAAAATTTTGGTTTTGGGTACAACAATGGGCAATATAGATTGTATTGGTTGATGGTGACCATGTGGCAACCCTTCTCAATCCATGTATATGCTTGCCACTCACCTCCTTTCATAGGTTTTCATTTGGTGTTGAAAGGAATTGGTCTGCTTATAGCTTCATCCACCCTATTAAGAGGAATAGGCTTACTCTCATAGAGTGGAGAAGTTAAAAGTTGTTTATGGTGCTTATGTCTCTTGGATCTTAAGATGTTTGAGTATAGAGCAATGTTCCACGGAGTTTCGGGGACGGGGACGGGGGGACGGCGGGGGACGCGTTTCCAAGAGGGGAGACGGGGAGCCTAATTTTGGGGACGTGGGGGGACGGCGGGGGGACGGCGGCGGGGGGGTGGCGGGGGGGCGGCGCTAAAATACATATAGTACTTGAAAATGTGGAAGCATAGTTGTAGGCATGTGAAATTTCATATTTTTGACAGTATGCCTCAAAGAGATGTCATCTCATGGAAATATGGAATGCAATGAATCAGAATTATGAATATGATAAATCATAAAAATAATAAAATTTAAATGATTTTTAAATTTAATAATTTATAGTTTTATTTTTAGTTTTTAAAATTTTTACAGGCTCAAGAGGTGTTATAGTTTTCGTTTTTTTCTAGGGGGTTGGGAATGCCCGCGCCTTATGTAATTTTTTTATAAATATAAATAATATATCTACAAAATTGTCTAAATAATTTAAGTAAATCATTACATATATTAAATTAATTTATTAATATAAAATTATAAATTTAATACAAATAAAAATTAAAATAATAAAATATTTAATATTTCACATTTTTATAAAATATTATAAACCTAATATATAAAAAATAATACAATATTAAAAGATTTAATTTAAATATACATGAATACATAATACATAATAAAATAGTAAATCTAATAATAATAAAATAATAAAACCTAAAATAAATAGTAAATTTAATATTAATAAAATAATAAAACCTAATACTAAATCTAATATAAATAAAATAAGAAAATTTACAATAATGAAAAGAAAGGGCCGAATGGAGAGAAGCCGCAACTGCACCCGACTCTACATCCCTCTGCTCGATTGAGTCAATCTGCGTCTGGGACACATGCTCACGCCTAAAACCCTAGATTTCCAGCTTCAAAAGAAAACAAAAAAATGCAGAGGAGGCGTACATTTCGACGGAGATTGCAAATCGCGTTTAAAACCCGACACATGGCGCCGACAATTTGCAGAAAGGGCTCCGACGATTTCCAGGGAGGGCGCCGACGATTTCCAGAGAACCTAGAATACCTCAAATGCAGTCGAATGCACCAGACTCCAGTCAAAAAACCCTGCGGCTGCTACTGTAAAATGATATAATTTCATCAAATGAAGTATAATAAAACTTAGGTTAAAATGTTTTTAACTTTTTCAATTTTTTAACATAACATATTCCGGCGTTTCCATCGCATTTCCATGGCGTTTCTGTGCGCAAAATTCAGGGAAACGTCTCCCTTCAGGAGGAGACGGCGGGGGGACGGCGGCGGTACGTGGAGACGGCGGAGGGACGTTTCCCAGGCGTCTCCCCGTCTCGGAAACGTCCCCGTCTCCGAAACGCGTTGTTTTTCGGGGGGGACGCGTCCCCGTGGAACACTGGTATAGAGAGACACCTACAATGCAATGGAATAGTGGATAGCTGGGATTGGTTGGTGTTCCTTTGTACAAGATACATAGTTCATCATTTGAGAGTGATGGTGATCACAATGAAGGCCAACAACCAATGCCCAACGCTTTAAATGGGAGTTTGATAAATGATGTGACTAGGCTTTGCCATTTTGGAGTTGTATTCAAATTTAAAATAATAGTACTAAGTCTCTTATGTCTCCTTCCTAATTGGTTGGAAAAATTCAATTTTAAGGCCCAATTATTGCTCTAATTTGTGCTCTCTCAATAAAGGTCTCTTAATTATGTATTTGATTATTATAAAATTACTTTTTTTTTGAAGGGAAAAAATAATTTAAATAAGGGGCTCAAATGTAATGCCTATAAAGGAAAAGTCTAGTGCTTCCTGTTTACTTGCTACGGGTACAATGACGTACAGAGTAAACGGGAATATAAAATAACATTGACAACATATAACAATCACATGGCAATTGCACCGAACATAGATGTATTGCTTTATTTAGTATTCGCCACTTACATCATAATGTCTCCAGACAGAACATAGCATAGCGTAGTAGAACCGCAATGTTTCCCAACTACATGACTCAAGTACATATAGTACGCTGGCGGTGGTTGAGATACCAACCGTCGCATCCTTTCATTATAACTAATTACTTCGTTAGGAACTTAATTCCCAAGACAACTAACTAACATGACACGTACATAACATAAGTACATGGATTATTGATATTAACTAAAGTCTTATTTACTTATGACTCACAATCGACCAAGTACACACACTCTCGACCAACTACATCATCCCCCCCACAAAGTAGTCGTCTTCCAGATGACTGAAAACCAAAAATGCCAACTCGAGTTCCTGCTTGGTGCTAGCCAATTCCTTGTCTTTTCCCTGTGGCTGACTCTCCCTCTTGGCTGAAAGTCGCTGCACATCAGCCACTTGTGTATCTTTTTCTACCACTAGCTAAACCTTCTCTGCCAACTGATTGTCACTCTCACACAGTACTCGATCTCTCTCTGCCAACTTCTCCTCGAGAGCTGCAACTCTTGTATGCTCGACAACCAACTGCTCCTGTGACTGTACTATGATGGTTGGTTGCATTGCAATTTAGCAATTCTAATAAATCTAATGAGGGTCTGGGGGCAACGCCCCTAGTGGGGTCAAGGGGTAGCACCCCTTTGCGGGGGTTTGGGGGCAGCACCCCTAGCGGGGTCGAGGGGCAGCACCCCTCGTGGGGTCCGGAGGCAATGCCAAATTGCATGGTGTAGAGGCAGAAACTAATGCTGACAAAGCCGAAAACTACAGATTTTTCACTCTCATTTGCATAATTTGCTTCCTCCTTACTGAGTGCGATTTTACCTTTATTTCTAGCCTGCTACTCTGTACTAAGTACGACCTTCTCTTGCTCTGTTTTTAAATTCCGTATGGCCACTTGTGTAATTGGCATATGGAGCCGTATGAACTGTCTCAACTGAAATCATATAGATTTTCTCATTTGAAATCATGAAGGCTTTCTGTCTTGAGATTGTGTTGACTTTTCTTTTTGAAGTCGTACAACCCTTTCATTCTTCAAAAATTGGGCAATATTTTTACTCTCCTGTGACTGTACAAACTTTCTGGCAATTCCATCATCGTACGAATTATCCTCAAGACTTCGTACGAACTTTTTATTATGTACAGCCTCCTTGATTTTCAAAACTCGTACAACACTTTCTTGATTACTTAGTACGGCCTTCTTATGTTTTCTTTCTCGTACAAACTTATTGATTGCAATGCTTTGTACAGATTTGGGACTGCTCGTTTGTACGACGTACGACCCACCTTTACCTCGTACGACACTAAACTCTCCTTTACTTCGTACGGTCCAGTGAGCTCCTTCTACGAAGATTTCTTCCTGATTGCGGGCCTTCTTCTCACCATGTACGGACTTTTTGCCAGATCGTACAGTGTTCAAGTGAAATTTTCATACGGTATATTTTCCCTGGGCTCGTACGACTCTTTGCATATGGTGTACGGACTTCCTTTCTACACCTCGCCCTTCCTCACTTCGTACGGCTGAATTGGCTCATGGAGTTTTGTCGTGTTTGATTTTATTTCCTTTCTCCTTTTTGAGTTTGACCGTACCATGTACGGTATGCTTGATAACACTCTTGCCGTGTGATTTCCTTCTTGATGTTTTGTGCGATTTAGTCAATATACATTTCCATTCTATCATTTTTTTCACTTTTATTCCTTGCCTTCTCAATTTTTTGAATTTCTTAACGTTTTTTCCTTTGTCTCCTTTTAATTTTTTAAACCTGCCCTTATTTCTTTTATTTATCCACTTCTCCAATTTTTTAATTTTTTCTACTTTTTCCCACTTCATGACTTTTGTAATATTCAATTTTTTTCTTTTCTTCTTTTCAATTTTTCTTTTTCCAACTTTTATCTCTCCTTTATTATTTTTCCCACTTTCTCTTTCCTCTCCGTGTTCGTTTTCTCTCTCCTCTCCGTCTCCTTTTTCTCTCACAATTTTTTGCTTTTTTCTATCATCTCCCTCCTCCTGGTCGTTTTTGCCAACAATCAATTTTTCCTCGATTTTTTCATTTTTTCATTTTTTTTCTCCATTATTTTCTCCTTTGCTATTTTTTCATTTTTTGGCTCCAACACAACTTTTTCATCGCATACCTGTTCGGACATGTGGGCTGGCGTATCCGGTTTTGGTATTCTTTGTACTCTCCGTACTTGGCCAGAAGTGTCTGGTTGGGCATACCCTGTTTCTCATCTTCCTTGATTTCCCTAATCTGTAGCATGTTACACTCTTGGTGGAACACTTCATAATCTTCCATCTGCCAATGAAATAAGCCATTCAGCGAGCTTGTCTCGTCCTTGGAACAACTCTCAAGTTCAAGTACATCTTCGGTGTTCGGTTCCATAGCTTTCCTTCCTTCGTCCACATCCGACTCACCTACATTAGATTTTGATCCAAAGGAAGCCAATTCTTCGCTCACGGCCTGGTTCTTCAAGTCGATGACGTATTTCCGCCTGTTGTTCCCGATCGAGAGTGTGTTCCTCTTCGAATTATGATTTGCCTTTGCGGCTATCAACCATCCTCTCCCAAGTAGTGCATCGTACGCTTTCCTCTCTAATGGGATGATGACAAAATTTAGCAAAAACTGTTGTGTGCCGATCGTCACCTTCTGCACCATCAACGTTCCCAATGGCTTGATACCATGTTGATTAGAGCCAACCAGTTGGAATGTCGGCGGCCAGAGTGTAGGCTTCTTGAGACTCTTCCATGTGTCTTCGGGTATTACGTTGACTCCCGATCCTCCATCGACGATAGTATTTATCAAGATATTCCCTTTGATCTCTATATGCACAACCGTTGGCATCTTCCCAATGTTTTCCGTGAGCAATACTGGGTCGATTGTTTGTTCACCGTACGGTGGCGGTTTTGGTACCAATTCTTGCCTTCGGTCCTCCGATCGCGGTTGCTTGCCATCCCCGACGATGTTTGTGATCACTAGTCCCAACTGTGGCATAGTCTGGAGAAGGTCAGTTACTTTCATCGGTATGGTGGTCTGCAGGAACTGCCGTACGATGTTGGTTTCCGCCTCCAACCACCTAGAGGTTCCTAGCTTCTCCAGAGGTACTTTGTTTTCCTTCGCCATCGCCAATAGTTGAGAGTATTGTTGATATGGTGTTCATCAACAATAGGGTCTGTCATTTGATATTGAGGACAATTCTCAACTGGTGGAGTCCTTGGTGTGTATCCCACTGACTCATCACTCGACGAAATGGTTATGACCTCGGCCAACGGAAGAACTCTAGGATCCCGGAAAATGAATGCTGGACTTGTGCTTTCCTCGGAAGGCATGTCCCTGGATAGTGGCAAAGAATCTGATTTTCCCGGAGAAGTATTAGGTAAAAGGCTGAATGCAGCTTCCATTTTCATTCTACTCTTTATTTCATTGATTCGGGAGAGAGCATGACTAACAGTTTCTGTGTCACTGAACCAAATGGCATTCTCATGATTGGTTCCTTGGATGGTTCTAGTAATGGCCTCATTTTCCTTCTTGGCTTTTAGGTATCGTTCATTACTGATTACAGTCTTCCTGGCTGTTAATCGAACGCGTACCATCTTGTCACAAGAATTTCACAACATTAGATAATGTTGGAATTAAGGAAATTGGGTGAGCTCAAAGGTTCCTAGTGTTTAAACCATGCTCTGATACCACATGTGACGACCAAACTTGTACGTCAAATTTAAAACTTTCAATTTCAACCACAATAAATAAGAACAATCCCATGATGATAAAATTTTTCCTTTCAAATACATAAACATGATATATCAATTTGCAACTTTAACTATTTCATTCTTAAAAGAAACAACAAAGTAAAGAAGAATGAAATACATACATAGCCCGAAGGCTTTTGGCACCAATAGCAGTAAGAAGCTCCAGGAGTCCATCTTGTCAAATCTTGGATCATCGGCCGATTGTTGAGGAGGAGAAACATTACTCGGGCGTTTTTCCGCCAACCATGGACTTCAAATGCGGTCCCCCGCACGATCATTTTACAATGAACGGCCTTGAAATATTCTGAACCAATTTTTTCACTTTTTTGATTACAATAAGCAATGCAACACACATCCGTTAGGGTTAGCACTTAAACCAAAACGATGCGGAGTACAACTCTAACCAAGAATGTACACCAGGTTCCCGAGTTGGGCAAGGTGTGAGCATATGGTCAGAGGATCTCAATGCATGCTGAAAAGTAACTCTAACCAAGAATGTGCCCAAGATGGACGAACATATGGTTAGAGGATCTCTACCAACTACAAGTGCTGAAAGTAAACTCAACACCAAGAATGTGCTTTCAAACCCGGAGTGGGAATGGAGCTATCATTTGGCGGAGATGCTAAGTACTACAATGCAATTCAAACGTAAATAGGCGGCAAGCCAGCCTCTTCCACTTATTCAGTGGGTATTGTTGTGACCTTTTCACACATCGCCCCATTGCAAATGGGGACCCTCTGTTTTTTTTGCTTTTTGCTTTTTCCCTTGGCGTCACAATTGCTTATCACCAGTCTTTTTGGAATGAGGAGTTTGAGTTTTGAATGGTCACCCGAGTCAGTTGGAGAAATTGAGCCTAGATCACTGTGCAAGCGTCATCATCATGCTTAGGAGGCCCGGGAGACGAAGATCGACTGTCATTTCGGTCAATTCCGACACCTCCCAGTTTTTAGGGTTTTTCACCCCGGGCCCCCTATTTTTTAGGACCTACTTTTTTGGCACTTTTGGGCAATTCTGGGATCCCTATTTTTTTTAGGGTCTATTTTTGGAAAGTTGCTATTTTTGGAAAATTTCCTTTTTTAGAAAGTTTATATATTTGGAAAGGGCTCGAGTTTCAAAAATCCACTCAAAAGTTCGAAAAGATCAACGAAACTCTCAGAAAATCGATTCGAAATTTTTTTGAAATCATGGCTAAATTCTGGAAAATCACTGAAAAAGTTAAAAAATCTGGAAAAATCTTTCAAAAATCACAGAAAAATGGTGGAAAATCTGAAAAAATTAGTCTAGAGATCACTGGAAATAATGAGAAATCTGAGAAATTCATAAAAAATTTGAGAAATCCATGGAAAGAATCTGGAAATCTGAACATTCATATCAAGGTAATGACTGAGAATTCATGGAGAAGACTGAAGTCTGTGAGAAATTTGCCTAAGTATGGAGTTTACTCAGCATGGAGAAGGCAGAAGTTAGTGTCAAAAACCTTCAGCTCACAGGTCAATGGCATGCAAACAGCTGAAGTCCGCCCTATCAATGGCAAGGAAACTAGCAAAGTCCGCCTTGGACAAAATGTTAAATGGCAAGCCAAAGGCTGAAGTCCGCCTTCCAATGGCCTGACCTGTGCTAAAGTCCGCCCTCAAAAGGAAGAGGCAATGGCAAAATAATTTTAGACAAAATGGAGAAATGGCAAGCCATCCTATGAAGTCCGCCCTGAGAATGGCATGAAGAGTTGCTAAGTCCGCCTTGGACAAAATGTGAATGGCAACAAAAATGATGAAGTCCGCCCATGTTCAAGTATGAAATGGCAAAGAGAGACCTAAACTCCGCCCAACAGCATAGAGAAGTGGCATCAAAACTGGTCAAGTCTGCCCCTATCCAAATGGTTCAATGGCAAGCTACAGATCAAAGTCCGCCCTCCAATGGCTCAACACTTGGCAAAGTCCGCCCAGCCAAGCAGGTTAAATGGCAAGCCAAAGGCTGAAGTCCGCCTTCCAATGGCTAGCCATAGAGCCAAGTCCGCCTTAGCAAGAAGGAAGTGGCTTGAAGATAGACAAAGTCTGCCTTAGGTAGAAGGATAAATGGCAAGGGAGGAGACAAAGTCCGTCCTCACCAAAAGAAAGGAATGGCAAGACTAAGGCTGAAGTCCGCCTTCCAATGGCCAGACCTAAACTCAAGTCCGCCCTTGGACAAAGCATTAGATGGCAATAAAATGAACAAAGTCCGCCCTAAGTCAAAAGAAGCAATGGCAACAAATTTAAGGAAGTCTGCCTTGGAGAAGATTAAATGGCAAGAGAGGAGCTGAAGTCCACCCCTCACCAAAGACAAAATGGCAACAAAAGAGTAAAGTCCGCCTCAAGCCAAAAGTGAAATGGCAATAAAATATGTGAAGTCCGCCCCAAAGTGGCTTAAGAAGTGCTAAAGTCCGCCCCTTGAGCAAAAGATAAAGTGGCTGAATGGCTTGAGAAGTAGTGAAGTCCGCCCCAAGGAAAATAGCCCAGCACTTAGTAAAATCAGCCTAGTCCATGATAAGTTGGCATGAGAGAATGGAAAGAAATTAAGTGGCCAAAGCAACTAGCAAGTCCGCCATACTTAGAGGGGTGAGGAAAATTCAAAAGTTTTGCCTAAGTATGAATTTTGAGAAATTAAAAAATGTATGTTTGGCCTTGAAAATTTCGCCATACTTAGAAGAGATAGAAATATTTCTAAAACATTTTGCCAAATGGCTTTGGACGATTAAAAAAAAAAAAATCATGGCCAAATAGTTTTGGACAAAAGAAAATATGGCCAACGAAGGAAGGTAATGGCCAAATAATTTTGGACGATTGAAAATTATGGAAAAATAAAATTGAACGAAGCGGAGTTATGGCAAGAAAATTATGGCCAAATGAAATAAGACGGAAAGAAAATTTTGCCAAAGACTTAGGACGGAAAGAAAATTATGGCAAAATAAATTTGGAAAGAAAAATTTGCCTAAGGCAACGGCAAGAGCTTCTTGAAGTTTGCCTTACATTTGAAATGGAAGTCTCCAAAGTCCGCCATAAGGAATGGTGAGAATGTCCGGACAAGAGGAAAGTCCTACCTTGGCACCTAGAAAAGAGACAAAGCACATGCAAAGTCCGCCATGGAAAAATGTTCACCAAGTTCAACTTGTAGAGAGAGAGTATGGCAAACAATGAGAAGTCCGATTTCGGGAGATAGAAATGAAGAGTTAAATATGAAATATGCTTGTGCCAAGATGAAAATGATGAAGAGGGTGGATGACTACACAAGGCGAGGAAAATGGCAAAGAAAGTGAAAAGTCCGACTGGAAGGGAGATGAAAGAACTTGGGGAGTCCACCATTGCACATTGCAAGACCAACAGGAAGTCCGTCAAAAGTTTGGCATCATGAAGACGACGGCAGGCACACCGTCAAGTACATCCAACTTACGCAAGCCAAATTCAAAATTGAAGACAAACCTACCGGCGAAGTTTATTTGAGCACAAAATGGCCAAAATCTTGAAGGTATTACAAAGTAGCCAAAATTTGGCTAAGTATGGGAAATTCTCCACCGAAAAAGTTCCAATTTTCCTTCATTGCGGCGAAAGCACAAGGGAGTTCCTCTCCAAATTCAAGGCACGTGAAGGAATTCCAAAGCAATCCGGAAGGAAAGATTTAATGGCTTCAATTCTAAACAGGTGCTCCAAGGCGAGGTGAGAAGAAGAAGCCAAAGTAATCCAAGATCAAAGTGCACAAAGGACAGAGTCATCGGCAAGGAAAATATTCTAAGGAACAAAACCAAAGTGATCAAAGAAGACATCCAGCACGTTGAGGTGGCGCCTCGTCATCTTCCAACCAATCAAATCATTCCAAATCAACATGCAACAACTTTCTATTTTATTTGTTGGTTCATATTTAGTAAAAAGGACAAGTGTCCTCGAATGTAATTTTCTCATTGGTCGAGAAGGAGTTAGTTAGGACAAACCCTAATTAGGGTTTCATTTTGTAATCTCGGCCGTTGATTCCAAATCAATCTTGGCCATTGAATTGTAATTGGGGAGCCTATAAATTGAGCTTACCTCCTCATTTGTAAAGCATGGGAGCATGTTGCAAAACATGTTGAGATAAGCAATTGTTGTAAGACTGCCAAAGTAATAAGTAATGCATGCATTGTTCTGATGGTGATTACTTCTCTTATTTTGGAGTTGTTATGGTTCTTATCCCTCATCATAGTTTAGATTTCATTTCATGTATGTTAGATGAATGCAAGATTTGATAAGTATTGATTTATGGTGAAATCTTTTGCTCATACTTTCTTTGAATGAATGATTTTCATTCAATGCGTAAAGTTAGCCTGAGCTTATTTTGTGGATGCTTAACTTCTGTCTGGATAATTATTGTTCGATTTGATGGTAGTTATTCATGACGTGAAAATCATAAGCACATTCCCTTGAAGATTGCACCCCCTTTGTGTAGTTGTCGTTGAACGTGGCGAAGCAAAGCGTGGTTATTGGTTCCACCAAGTCAATACCGTCTCTTGAATTCTTAGGAAGTAGACTAGAAATTCTAAACCCTTATCTCCTTTTTTCAGTTTGTTTGATCCATGACCCAAGCAATAGAGCTTCATTGTCTAGACCTTCATTGTGAATTGAACTAGCCTAGCGTAAGTCCCTTTGTGTTACCAGCAAAATCACATCAAACAATATAGCTCATCCACACCTAACTGAAACATTGGAATTGCCGTATGATCTTTCTTGCAGTCTTAGCATACGAGGTAGTTTTTCAAGAGGGGATAGAGCGTCTTGGACACTTTATTCTAGAATGTTTGTTGTGTCATAAAACACGCATCAACAGGTATTACAAAGCATGAAGAACAAGTTTAGAAGAAATGCTGACAGTACTACTGTTCAGCTTACAATATAATGAAGAATTCCTGCCAAGAGCATAAGATTAGAGCTAGATAGTGCTGCAACAAAATAGAAGACTCTCCCTTGCTTAACAATAGCACCAAGACCAATAACTCCACTCAAAGACCAATCTCAATGTTCTGATTTGTGACAGAACTGCTCTTAGAATGCTAAAACAGCAACACAAAAAACTATTAAATTACTCACTACTCCCTCAATACTCACCCAAAATGCATAAAACCTAATGCAAAATGCTCCTAAGATGAAGGCGCCCAAGAATGCATCATAAAACTGACCCAAAAGCTGACATTTAATTTTTGCATAAACTCCAATGAAGCCTAAATGGTACGGCCCTTAGTGAGGAGCGATTTCTTTCTTTAAAATTCAATTCTTTGACATAAAATCTGAAACTTGGCAAATATGGTCGCCCATGTCAAGGAAATGCAACGAGACAATACCCAGAAGGAGATAAATTTTTTTATGAAAGCTATGACAAAAACTTACAATCAGCCATAATGTTCAGCAACTCCAGAATTTGATACAATATGCAAGAATTCAACTCTAACATGCTAAAAGACCATTACAATGCAAAATCGCACTACAAGAACACTCAACTACAACTAACTCACCACTTCTTGCTGTCTTTCAAGCAAGAAGCAATGCCAAGGCTAGGAGGCATTGATTCCTCGAAGCGGTCTGTTGTACCTATTGTACCCAAAACCAAATTTTTTTGCTTCATCAAGGCATTTTGTTAAAAGAGTCTTAATCTTGCTAAAATGATGTCAAGTATAGTTTTTGGGCAATATCAAGCATGGAGTTTTGTCAATAGTTTGTCAGTTAAAGGCAGTTTCATTGATCAGAACCTGAATCAAAGACTCAGAACGGAGCATTTCATGATGGGGGAGTGTTTCGCGACAACAACTATGCTTTCGCATGATCATTTCAGTGGTCAAGACGGAGTTTTTAGTGATTAAATTATGAAGATTTTTCAGAGAAAAACAAGAAAGCGCAACTATAGCCTAGGGGCGCCCTTCTGTTTGAAGGTCAAGATCTTGGTGAAAGTGCTCATAAATATAGTTAATCTCTTCAGAATTGGTCTGGTTATCCGACGAGCTATCCAGCGAGGCTATCTGAGACCCGTAACTCTGGCAACTGGCGACAGAAGTTGAAGATTCCAAAGTTTCACATGACAGAAACTTGTCTTTCTCCAGCAAAAGCGCGCTTGTAGCTTGAGGGCGCCCTTCTAGATGGAGGTTTGGATTTTGGTTTTTCTGATGATTGAAGCAGTCAATCTTTTCACGACTAGTCTGCTCGTCCAATGAACTATCAAACGCAGTCGTCCGAGTCCTAGAGCTCCGACAGCCGACATCTGAAGATGAGCTTATAATGGAGTTTTCACATCTTTGAGCTTCTTCATTGCATTTCCAGCGCAACTATAGCTCAAGGGCATTGGTTAAAATGACCCTTAAGATGGTCTAGTTTGCTGACGAGGTCTTCCTGGCATCAGTACTACGTTAGTCCAGCTCCGCAACGCACCAAGTTTCCTGTCGATCCGACATTCCGGGCGATCATGGTAGAGTTTCTACCAAGCACGTAATTTCACAGGCGGACCAACATAAAATTTTCATTGTATTTCTATAGTCCAGAGGCGCCTAGCCTTTAGGCCTGTCAGATGAGGTCGTTCGTTTTCGAAGTCTTCACGGGAATCAAGCATAGTTGCTTTATCTATCCAACGAGCCGAGCCACCAGCTTCCAGGATTTGACAGTCGCTCGTACGTGCGAGGTCTTTGGCAAAGTGTTGAAAAGTGAAGATAACTCGCAAAATGGCTAAGTGTTGGTCGTTTATTCCATCTTGGGATGGGTGCCCTTCTATTTGAGGTCTTAGAAGCAGTTTTCTTGCTTCGTCACCTCCAGAGACTTCTTTTCTCAATCCTTCTGGCTATCCGTTAAAAAAAACGTGGCTCGAATCGAGGTATCCCAGCTCTCAGTATCAAAGGACAAAGTAGGGTACTTGGATGAAAGTTCAACTTTCGTCAAAACGCTGCCAGTGCCACTGAAGGTCAGGGGCGCTTTTACTTTTGAGGCCCTTAATGCAATTTCCAGACGTCGTGTGTATATCCGTTGGATGCAGAATGTCTCCAGGCATGCAGTGAACTTGGTTTCCTGTCAGCAGGGTTCACCGTTCACCATCAGCAACTGTTTGAAGTGTCAGACGACAATTTAGGAAAATGGTTAAGTTTGGAACCTGTAAATGAATTTAATCAAGGGCGCCGAATTTTTTGAGGTGTCAAACGATGGATTTTGCAGTGTTCACTCCCAGCAGACATTTCTTCTTTGCTCAGTAGGCTTCGCGATGAATATCTTGGTTCAGTCTCAGCATCATCCGGTCACTCAGGATTCAGTGTTGAAGATGGCCAGTTGTGACTTTGTCGTCAGCTATAAAATAGGAAGTTAATAAAAAATGCAATTTCTTGAGCAAATGGACGCCTATGAGCTCAGAAGATGACTTTTCGGAATCGGTGAAGTCTAAACGGTGAATCCTGAAGCTTCATCCGAATTGTCAACTGAAGTTTAAAATATTTAATATTTATTTTGCATTAAGTGGCGATTTTCTATTTTTGGCGCCTTTGCATGATGATGAATATTTTATGAATATTTTAATTTCAAACTCCGAGTCAGTGGCAGTGCAACTAAGAAGTGTCCAATCGAAAGGCTTCTATTTCAATCAGGGTTTCGAATTCTTGCAGTTCACCAGTTGGTGTGAATTTCCTCTTATTTAAACATAGCGCCATCTTCATTCATGTTTCATATCTTCAAGAGAAATCGAATTTATCAAGAGAAATTCATATCTTCAAGGAGAGTTCGTATTTCTTTAAGAATAAAGGTGCAACTTCAAGGGAAATTCATATTTTGAAACAAAGGCGTATTTCTTCAAGGCGTATTTTTCAAACAAAAGAAATTCGTATTTCTTCACTAGAAATTCGTTTTTTCTTCAAATTCGTTTTTTTTGAAACAAAGGCGAATTTTAGCAAAGCAAAGGCAAATTTTAGCAAATCAAAGGCGAATTCCTCATCAATTTCCAAAGGCGATTTTATCTAACAAATCTTTTTGCAGGTTAAAAGTTCACAATTATCAGCAATTTGAAGAATTCAAGGGCGATTTTCATTGAAGAACATACAAAAAACGTCTTTTTCCTCCTTGATTCTCAGATTTCTCTCAGATTCCAATTCGCATGTTCCTGAAATTGGCAAATTCGACAAGTTCAAACATCTGGATCATTTCTATATAATTTCCTCGAGTTAAAATTGTGCGCTTGATTTTTTAGGAATTTTTAACTTCAGAACATTCGTTCTCGAGTTACTAATTTTCTCAACTGAAAACTCTTTGCATGATCGAGTAGAAGTCATAGTTTCGCATATTTGACGTTCTGGGTTGTCTTAGAATCCTTTTCCGGACAAAACCCATATCTCAGATTTTTCGCTGAAAATAACTCTTCGAAAGGCTATTTTTAACTCTCGCAGGCTATTTTTAGCTCTCTAGAAATCTTGTCAAAACATAGTCAAGTTCACAATCAACAGGCGAGTTTTTCAGAATGTAGTTCACTCAGCTCGAATACAGGACCAAAACAGTCCTTACTCATGACTTCCTCAGGTTGGTTGAGACAGATCTTCACAAAGTATTGCTAGAAGCAGTTCTAGATCCGATTAAGATTAGAGCTTCAATTATTCAAAATATTGAGCAGTCTGACTTATTAGAGGCCACTTCCATACCTATCTACGTTCATTGTATTGAATTCGTGATGGCTTGTATTAAGCATTACAATTCTACTACTCGTGAGATAGTGTCAGTTGACGGACAAGTCATTTGTAGTCTCAAACTTTTGGACATTGAAAGAAGTTTTGGCATTCCTCAACACCTGAATAGTCTAGTTATTTCCATGGAGCAGTGTGAGCAGGCGTTTGATACTGATGTGGAAAAGTGTCAGAAGAAGATGGCAGAAAGATGGTTAAAACAAGCAAAGAACAGATTGCCAAACAATGTGGGTCGTGGTGAATACAAGGATGAGTATGCGATTCTAATTACACTCCTGAATCGTGTCTCGGGTCAAGCACATGCGAATGTTTTCCAGCTTTGGATGTATTACATTATTGGTCGCATCATATCTGGGCAGGAACATTATGACTGGGCATCCTTCATCAGCGATATTCTCCACAAGCAGATCACCGGTTTCCTAGTTGCCCATGAGTTTCACATGTGTTCGTATCTTGTGTACTTGATCGCTTATCAGGGTTAGTTTCGAGGATTAAACACCGTGGGCATTCTCAGTGTTCAGAAAGTCTATCAGCATTATGATCAGCTTGAGTTCACTAAGGCTGAACGTCATTTCAAGCGTGTTCATGAGGCTTTTCTGACTTATACAGTGAGAAATTTGGACCGGGAGTTGCACGTTCGTATCTTGGCAGTTGCTAGGGCAGCGATGGATGGATGGGCAGATTGGTTTATTCAATTCCCGACATACACCTACATTCGAGTATACGGATTTACAAGAAATCCAGCTATGCTTCCACGCTATCCTTCAGATAAGACAATCTTTCAGGAGTTCCTGAGACAGATGCATGATGTTCATCGTCTTTTACGGCGTAGGCACAAACCATCTATCAATTTTCCTTTTCAGTTTGGAATGTATTGGTGCAAGACGGCAATTGATGCCAAAGTTGCAGGGCAGAGCTTGAGAAATATCATCTTAAGTATCTTGTTGAAGCACGTGCCTATGATCTTTCAGGTCATTACACAACTCGCCTTGCTGGAGGTATATTTCATGAGCCTTCTATGGAGGATTACTGGGCAAATTGCGCAGATGACTTCGAGGTTTGCAGACGCAGTTACGGCCGCTTCTCTCTCTCACAGATTTCTGTTTTCTTATCAAGATGTGGGAGGTTTATCGATGATGAGGGAGAGGTTCTTCCTCGTTTTTTTGAGAGGTTGATACACAACCGTTGCCAGCAGTTGATTGGTATGCCAAGGAATACGCAACCCAAGGAGAGGTCAAGTAGAGTTATTGAAGTATACTTTACCTCGACAAGAAGACAAGGAGGGTAAGTATGCCCAGAGCAGAGCCGCTAGTAGTGGTGAATCTTTCGCTACCTTCCTCGTCAAAACCTAAACAAAAGAAAAGGAGTAACCCTCCTAAGAAAGGTCAAGCGCCAAATAATTCAAAGGGCAAGGTGCTTGCCACTGTTACACACACAGAGCCTTATAGACAGCCGGTCACAGAGCCAGTTCAGAGACCAGTTCAGAGTCCACCAATGCCTGAGGTTCAGCCTCAAGTTCCTACACCAGTTCCAGAGCAGTCACCAGTCCCAATTCACATTGAATTGGATTTAGACTCTCCACCTCGCAGTGGGTCTTCTACACATTCACTTTCTTCGCAACCTCCTGTTGCTAGTACAGACCCTTCTAGTAGTATTAGCCGAGATCAATCTTGGATCAAAGCTCAGCTTGGAAGGAAGAGGAGGCAGCCATCCTATGTTTTTAATCATTTTGATTTTGATGAGGTTTATCAGGATGCGCCAGACAAGAGGGTCAAGAACATGGTTCACGTGGAGAGGAATACTGACATGGAGATTGTAGTCGAGACTGCTGTACCTCCATAGGGGAAGAGCTTGGTTGAGTTGGAATCTCAGGACTTCGAGGTTATCACAGTCAACCTTGGTCGTAGCACACGTTAGACTCAGGTTGATCTACTACAAGTTGCTACAGACAGTGCCAGGGATAGAATATTGAAGGATGGAGAAGATAAGGCAGCCCTCAAGGCTGAAATCAGATAGCTTCGTCAATATATTTCTAGCCTTGTACATAGACCACAGGTCATCGCCACACTCCCGCCGATGCTTGAGCCTCCAGCAGAGCAAAGTCAACTTAATCACTTAGTTGCATACGGCAAGCGTTTGGATGAGTGGGAAGAAGAGTTCGTTGCTAGAGGTCGTGCTATGCTTACAAAGTTGTATGAGTTGCGGTATAATGCACGAGAGCTCCGTATTCGTCTCCAGGATGAGGAGCGAGATATGGCAATTAATAAACCTCGGGATGAGATTATGATTGCTCACTTGAGTGTGGCTTATGATGCAATCATAGATGTAGAGGATAGGGAAACTATCTACTCTTGGAAAACACAGTTGGTTTTCAAGGAAAAGATAGAAGAGACTTTGGTGTCAGAGTTGGCTGAGAGTAGAGAGCACGTTACTAGTGCACTCCGGTCGGTGAGAACTTTGGTTTCTCGCTTACCGTGCCAATATCAGATTGAGGGTGGTGCCTACATTGAGCTTACCAATGTTCAGTCAGAGCTTCAGGCACTCATTCATACCATTTTCAATGGGGAGACTGTTGGCTGTAAGGTTACTCAACTTACAGTCATGTCAGCATTGTTCGATGAGGCAACAAGAAGCAGAGGTGAACTTCAGTCTCAGATCACAGCTGGTGAGGATATGCTGCACCGACATAGCGTTCTTCGATAGAGTCTCATAGCTCCAGATAGTGATACAGTTAACAATCTCGTTGAGGGATTGGTTGCTCGAGATCACAGACAGTAAACTTCAGTTCCCACCTCTTAGGATAGATATTACACACAGGAGTTAAACTTGGCGTTATCTTCTCAAGTTAACTCGTTGTCTCATCACATGCATATCTATTCTGAGATTAGCTTTACACACTTGGAGTTTCATTTAGGGTTTTCGTTAACTGATGATAGTCTTCCAGTTAACTCGCTTTCAATAAGGACGTGCATGCTTGCACAGTTGTCCATTTTTAGATTAGATGTTTCGGTTAACTGATGGTAGTTTTCCAGTTAACTGTATAGTTTGCTTAATTAGGGCTTAGCAATAAATCTTGCATGCATTGCAAGACTGTAGTTGACTCAAGGTGATTTTAGGGTTCCCTACACCTTGATGTATATAAATAAGAGCTTTTGCTCATTTGTAATTAACTTTTGCACGAGAGAAATATATGCTGTGCCTACCTTGCCCTCAATATTACTCGTTCTGTATCTGTTCATGCGTTTTTACTATTATGATGAATTGTTATGCCACATAGGGTTTCATGCAATTATAATGGTGAGTTCTTTCTTGTTTTGTGTTCAATAAACTTGTCCAGATTGAGATGATAGTTGTGCCACCTTGCCTTCAAGTAGAGAATCTGTACTTGGTTATCGTGTGATGTGTGTGAATAATAAACTTATTCGGATTGAGTTGATAGTTGTGCCACCTTGCCTTCAAGTTGAGAATCCGTACTTAGTTTATCATATATTTGTTGTTGCCAATAAACTTGTTTAGATTGAGCTAATAGATGTGCCACCTTGCCTTTAAGTTGAGAATCTATACTCGTTTATCGTCAGATAGTCAAACCTTGCTCCATTTCCTCATGCTCTGTTTTCTTGAGGAAACTGGATAGATTTAAAGTAGTTAGCTTAGTTATAGTTAATGATCTGCGAAACCAGAAAATCCTTAGCTGCAACATTCTTGGTTTTCTTAACCTTGTGCCTCTTCCAGCTGAGAACAAAAAGATAGGACTTAGATTACTTTTCTTTTCCACACATTCCAACACTACGAGGGAGCTTCCCCTCCTAATGTGAAGAGCACTCATTATGCAGTGTGCATAGCTGTCCGTACAAACCTGCACTCCAGAGGTGTTAGTTTTTACGCCAACACGATCCCAGTACCATTCCGGCAGAGTAACATTACTGTAGACGTAAGATGTAAAATGAAGAGGAGAGGTCTTCTTTTATAAGCTCAACAAGGAATCTCTAGATGCTTATAGAAAGTGCACCCAATTCAAATTTGAATTTGTGTTACATCTGGAGGTGAATTAACGATGCTTGTACCTTGTTTTCAATATGAATGTTGTTTCATTTGATGTTATTCTTGGTGAAATACTGCATAAAAGAGAAATAAAAGGTTATTGATCTGTGAATAATCTAACTTTTGAAATGTTTCATGTATTCTGCTTTGTTTTGAGCATATGACTCCCGTTGTCGTGTCACGGTGTGCAGGTAAGAGGACCATTCCTCTAGGCAGAGGAGAAATATCACTCGGGGAGGAACTTGGTCGGGTAAACAGTAACGAATACCAATTGAGCATACACACACGTCAGTATAGGCTCTGAGAAACTATGTCAGTTATATTGGTCTAGATAAGTCATCCTTAGGCTTTGGGAGTTATATTTACTTCTTTATGCTTTGAAAGTGCTGATTACTCATATGTCTGACTTACTGTGCTTTGACCTTAATGTGGAAAACGTGAATAGATATATGTTAATAGGTCAAGTGAGTATGTGTATACATGTATATAATATACACGTATCCATATGTATATACATGTCAATACATACGTATGTTCGGCAGATGGATATGCCCATACGTACGTGTCGACATGGTATACATACGTTTATGTGTACACTGCGTACAGTGATATACATATATATACATACCCACGTTACCTATTGCCTGTGAATAATGATGTTAATAATAATATTTTATTGGAATTTACATATATTCATATTTACACGAATAATTAAGTATGTATATTGAAAGTATGCTGACTGGTTCGCAATATACATATTTAACAATTAATACATAAAAGTGTAAATATTTAAATATGTAAATGTTTATATATTTAATAATATATAAGTATATATTATATTATAGTTTTACTTAAATACATATATGTATATATTTAAATATATTTAAATAGTAATATTTAAATATATATATATACATATATATCGGAGTAAATAAATCTATAATAGAAATATATAAATATATATATAAATTAAATATATAAGAATAATTGAATTTAATATTAATACCATAAGTAATTTGGGAAATTAATTTTATATTACTTTGGGTAATTTTGGAAATTGAATATTACCTTGTGTAATTGGGAAAACGATTTTTACTTTGCATAGTTAAAATCTTTATTATGAACTATAGAAATAATTGAATAAATCAATTAAGGAGTATGGAAACCTTGGCTATTGAAAACGATTTAATTTTGAGCCTTAAATCATTTTTTTAAATGAAACGCATTATCATGTGAAAAGAGAAAAATACGTTTTTGAGAGTGATTCTCGTGAAAATGGAAAAGGCATGAGAAATGAAATCGCGCACCTGGAGAAGTTCGCGCCTGAAGCGCATGAGCAGAGAACTAGTCTTTAAGAATGAATCAAACGCTGTTCCTTTGGCAACGAAAATGGCAACGTGGAAGTATAGCAGGCTCGACCTCTTCCCTAGAACGAATTTTTCAAATCATTTATTTCAAAATACCTTAAAAATATGATGACGCCTTGAGCTGTCGACCTTGGAAATCCGCCTTGAGAGGTTTGTGAAGTCGTGGCTTGAAGGGATAAAGATGTACTTGGGAATTTCGGCCCTAATCTCTCAAGAAGTTTTCCAAATTTCAGTGCTGGTAGCTTGGACGCCTTAGGAAGAGGAGTTAGTTGAGTTTCTAACACTATATAAAGGCTGCTTTGTTCATTCATCTAACACACATTCCTGAAGTCGAATTTCTTCCTTTGCAAGAGATTTTTTTAGTATTGCTGAGGAATTCGTACTTGTTCATTCTCTTGGGAGTTTATTCATATTTCATTCAAAGCAATACAGTTCTGAGAGTTCATATTTTTTGAGAGTTCTATCATATTTCCTGAGTAATATTCAAATTTCCAGAGCAACCATATTGCTGTGAGCATTTCTAATTACTGAGAGTGATCTTTAATTCCGAAAGGTGAAAGTAATCATTTGGTAAGAGTTTCTATATTTCCTGAGAGCATCTCTATGTTCTGGAAGTAATCATAATGCTGAGAGCATTCGTATACTATGGAGGTTCTATTCGCTAAGAGTCAATTGTGATTCTAAGAATTGGTGCTGTGGGATTTCCAGTTCACCATTACCAGCTAATCCGAGCTTCACTCAGTTGTGACCATTGACAGTTTGAGAAATCATTCTTAGAAGAGTTTAAATATGAGTTAGAGTGACATCATTCTGGGAGAATAATCTGTGTAAGATAGGGCAGAAGCTTGAAAAGGATTTGCCAGTTGTTTTAGCTGAGGTGCTGAGAAGACAAGCAACAAATTCATCTTTCGTAGGAAAGCTTTGAAATAAGGCATGGGATAATCTTCTACTATCCACTCTGTTCTTGATTATTTATATGAAAAGGAATCTTTGTGTTTACTGTTGTGCATAGGTAGAAAGTCAGTCATAGCTGTATTTCTATATGAAAGAAAAAATGAGTTATAATGTGAATTGCTTGTCTACTTGTACATAGAGAGTAAATTAAATGAAGATTCAAGGTTGCATATTGTGTAATTTGCACTAGGATCATAGGAGTGAATTGCTATGAACTCCTTATAAGGAGTGTATGTTTGCATATAGCTATTTAATACTAGGGGATGAATTGAGGGAATTTAATAAGTTACCGATCACAACTAGTTGAAGATTAACTTAGTCAAGTATTAAATCTCCTAGGATAAAGATGTCCAGTATAAGGGAGATAGTTGTGAGTACTTGTTAAGTTGTCCCCCTTTCTAGTAGATAGCTTGAAGTAGGACGTCTAGGGTACGTACTACCCTGATAGACCAACCTACGCGTAGTGTAAGAAAGCCTTAATGCAAATCGGCCCTGAGTAGTGCATATGATAAATGACCTTCATTCGAAGTACTGAATGATAATACTTTGGCCAAAGTAGTGAAATGTACAACATCCACTTAGGTGTGAAATAGTTGAGACTACACTGTCAGTTCATTGTGATCCCGAAGTACATACTCGTTCAAGAGTTGCCGTATGCACAGGACCTCGTTATGTAGGAACACAACACTATGCTCAATTGGTAATCATTAAAAGATACCCTACCAATCTCTTCTTCGAAGGGAGGGCCATCTATTTAACGATAGGTGTGCGGGGGACCGCATTATAAGTCCGTGGTTGGCGGAAAAGTGCCCGAGTGATGTTTCTCCTCCTCAGCAAGTGGCCGATGTACCAAGATTTGAAAGGACGGACTCCTGGACCTTCTTACTACTTTTTGTTCTAAAGCTTATTGGAGCTATGCTAGTTAAGGTATGTATTCTTGTTTCATGTACTTGTGAAGTTATTATATTGAGATGGAATTTTTATTGTAAATTGATATAGCAACATGTACATGTATTATCAATAAAGAAAAGGAAAATTTTTATTGCAATGTCATGATAACACGTTTACATACTTGTAGGATGTAAATTATGTAAATTTTAATTTTATCGAAGGGTTGGGTTGTTACAATTTGACTTCATTTCCCACCACAAGCAAAGGCGTCCACTTTTAAAGCTGATTTTTGAGTTTATTTTAAAATTATCTCTCCACCAAATAGGCGTCCTCCTTCAAGCATGAAATGAAACCTTTGAAAATATTCAAATACCACCAATGGGGTGTCCACCCTTGAAAAGCCACCTTTTAAAAAAACTTGAAGTGAAGTGCTAGGTCAAGGGGGGGTCAACGTTGAAATATAACATTATTTAAATAAATTGAACTTATCTCTCCAAAACGCATCCCAAGGCTAAAAGTGAAGAAACCAATTGAACCAGCAGAAGGAGAAAACCAATTGTGCCGAGAACAACAGGACCAATGCCAGAAATAGAATTTACTAAAAATAGTAAATTCCAGAAAATGCTCAGAACGCAAAGCAAGTCACACCACTGCGAAGCTCTCTGAAAACCCAAAAAGAATCCGCAATCCAATCACCAAATTTCGAGCAACAACAACCTCCGGAATAGGAAACCCTAATTTCACCTTCCGAGTAGCCTACGGGTCATCGGAATAGGCCAACGATCAACTGAAAAGATCATACTCGAAAAGGGGACATTACAGTCCGCCCTTCCCAAGATTGCTTGTCCTCAAGCAATCGCAAGCCTGGATGCTGCAGAATCTCCTCATTCTCCCAAGTCGCATCCTCCATAGGCAAGTTTTTCCACTTCACCAAGTACTCTCGGATTGTTCTTTTTCTCAAAGAACGCTCTCTGGAATCAAGAATCTCTTCTGGTATCAAAACTAACTGTCCTTCATTCAAAGGTGGTAACTGTGATGAAGCAACAACATTGTGTCCAAGTGCTTTCTTGAGGCGAGACACATGGAAGACATTGTGTACTCTGCTATTCGAAGGTAGCTTCAACTCATAAGCTACTACTCCAACCTTTCTGATAACTTTGAATGGCCCATAGAAATGAGGTTTGAGCTTCTCAGCTCCACTCTTCTTGAGAGTAGACTGTTTGTAAGGCTGCAGTCGAAGATAAACCATATCTCCAACTTCAAAAGAGCGCTCAATACGCCGCTGATTAGCGTACATCTTCTTCTGATTCTCTGCAATCTGAAGGTTGTTCTTCAAAGATTTCAAGATATCTTGACTCTGCTGCAATAAATCCTTGGCTTGAGGGGCTTTGCTATCACCAAACACCAAATCAGCAAAGCTAGGAGCCTCATAACCGTAAAGAGCCATGAAAGGTGACATCCTTATTGACATGTGAAAGGAAGAATTGTAACAATACTCGCCTATGTGAAGCCATTTCACCCGTGCTCTTTGCTGCTCCGAAACATAGTTTCTCAAATAACCTTCCAACCACTTGTTCACTCTCTCTGTTTGTCCATCGGTTTGAGGGTGATAACTAGTGCTTGGAGTAAGCACCGTACCACTCATTCTAAAGACCTCTTGCCAAAAAGTGCTTAGGAACTTGCTGTCCCTATCACTCACAATGTTTTTCGGCAACCCATGCAATCTAAACACCTTATGGAAAAACAAATCTGCAACTTGAGCTGCTGAAAAAGAGTTAGTAATGGCAAAGAAGTGAGCAAACTTTTTTAATCTGTCCACTACAACATAGATACAATCTTTGCCTTGGACCTTTGGCAACTCAGTGATGAAGTCCATTGATATGCTTTCCCTTTTTTGATTGGGAATGGGGAGAGGTTGCAGCAGACCAGCTGGTAGAGTATGCTCATTTTTGTTCATCTGACAAGTGGGACACTTCTGGATATAGCGTTGAACCTCTCCTTTCAGCCCTTTCCCAGAAAATCTTTCCCGAATCTGCCTATATGTCTTGAAGAAACCCTGATGACCAGCAAGTGGAATGTCATGGAATGTCATCAAAATCTTCTTTTTGAGCTTAGAATCAGCCACCAAAAAGATTCTACCCTTGTAGTGTATCAAACCTTCCACCACCTTGTACCTTTCATCATGAAAAGTACCTTCAATGACGCTGGTTGCAAACTGATTTTTAGCATAATCAGCAAGCAACACTTCTTTCCAATCAGCAGTAAGCTCACACAATGAGCTCAAATGAAGTCTCCTAGATAGAGCATCGGCCAAAATATTGTTTTTCCCCTTGACATATTCAATGTCAAAATCGTAAGCCTGAAGCTTACTCACCCACTTTTGTTGCCTTTCGTTCAAGTCCTTCTGATGCATGAAGTGTTTGAGACTATTGTGATCAGTCTTGACCACAAACTTGCTCCCCACCAAATACTGTCTGAATTTAGCTAATGCATGCATGATTGCAAGCATCTCCTTGTCATAGATGGAGTAGGTCCTTTCAACACCTCTTAACTTTCTGCTCTCAAACACAATGGGATGCTTATCTTGCATCAAAACAGCCCCAACTCCCTCACCGGATGCATCACACTTTAGTTCGAAGGGCTTGGAAAAATATGGAATAGCCAAAACCGGACAAGAGCTCATGATCTTCTTAAACTTATCAAAAGTGTTTTGAGCCTTTTCTGACCAGCAAAAAGCCCCCTTTTTCGTGAGGTTAGTAAGAGGAGTAGCATTTTGTGAGTAGCCCTTCACAAATCTTCTGTAAAATCCACAAAGACCCAAGAACCCTTTCAAATGGGTCAAGTTTTCTGGAGGTAGCCAATCAACTATTGCCTTGATCTTTTCAGGGTCAACCTTCACTCCATCACTGATTATGTGACCAAGGTAAAGTAGCTCCTTCATTCCAAATTCACATTTGGATTCTTTGGCAAACATGCTCTCAGATTCTAGGATGCTAAGCACTTCCTCCAAGTGCTTGAGATGTTCTTCCCATGTCTTGCTGAAGATTAGCCCCTAGCTCTGAAAGACTCGCTCATACAAGACTAGAAGGTAGCAGGAGCATTAGTCAACCCAAATGGCATGACTAAAAACTCGAAGTGGCCATAGTGACACCTAAATGCTGTCTTCTCAACATCAGACCCTCTCATCCGAATCTGGTAGTAGCCTCAAATCAATCTTTGAAAAGAACTTGGCTCCATGTAGTTCATCAATGAGCTCATCTATTCTCGGAATGAGGTATCGATTTTTGATGGTGCTTTGATTCAAAGCACGATAGTCCACACACATGCGAATGGTACCATCCTTCTTCTTCACAAGAACAACTGCTGAAGCGAAGGGACTCTTACTTGGACGAATGAAGCCAATCTCCAAGAGTTCCTTAATGTTTTTCTCAATCTCATCCTTCTGCTTCTTAGGGTACCGATATGGAGTTGTGATAATTGGCTTAGCCCCTTCCTTGAGCTCTATGACATGCTCCGAACCCCGTTCAGGAGGTGGCCCAGGAGGTAAATCAACAAACACTTTGCTCTTCTTGGTGAGTAAAGACTGAATATCAAGAGGATAGTCCCTCTTTGTTTCAACCAGACTAGCTGGAAGAATCATACATTCTGCAGCCCACTCAACTTGATCTTGCCGAATCAGCCTTGCCATTCTGTTGAATGACACAATCCGAGGACCACCATTTGAAATTCCCCTTAGCACCACCTTCTTCCCATCGGATTGGAACTTAAGTTCCATGGTTTGCAGATTTAGAGAAATCTCTCCAAGTGAACGTAGCCATTGAATGCCTAGAACGGCATCCGTATCTCCAATGTTGACTACATAGAAGTCATCCTTGACTTCATAGTTGCCCAATTGCATAGTCATGTTTGAAATCTTCTTGGTGCAAGAAATGTGAAACCCATCAACAACCATAACCTTGAAGCCTTCAAATTCTTCTGTTTGCAGCCCCTTCTTTGCCACCACAACTTCATCAATGAAGTTATGCGTTGCTCCAGTGTCGATCAAAGCAACTATTCGCTTCCCCTTAATCATCCCTCGAACTTTGAAGGATTCATTTTTTTGAAAGCTCGAAAGTTGAGCCAAAGTACTCCCACTTCCCTTTTCATCTTCAGATTCTTCTGGAGCTCTTTCCACTTCGCTGTCATCAAAATCAGACTGCTGGTCTGAAAAATCAGAATTACTTTCCTCAGCTGAATAGTATTCAATTTGATGAATTTTGACTCCTTTTGGGCAAATATGATCTTGGGACCATTTTTCTCTACACCGGAAACATAACGCCTTTCTCCTGAGTTCATTAAGTGTCTCTGGATCCAACCTTGTGACATGAGTTTTATGTTGTTTGAACTCCTTATGGTGAGGTCATTTTCCTTTGTCCTTCTTGTGAAATGATGGCTTGGATTGAAATTTGGCTTTAGGAGCAACCCACTCCATATTTCTTGCTTTCTTCATTGCCTCTTGTAAGGAGGGTGGATCAAAAGCTTTAATCCAACCCTTGAGTGGCTCCATCAATCCTTCACTGAATAGGATCACCAAACGCCTCTCAGTGATTCTCGTGACCATGACTGAAATTCTCTGAAACTCAGCTCTGTAGGCATCAACTGTGCCATAATGTCTAAGCTGTGCCAACTCTCTGAAATGTACTTCAGGATCCTTTTTCTCAAATCTCTCTATGAGTCTATTGGTGAACTCATCATAGGTAGTGATAGACCGATGACCCAAGGTGACTAGGCCATGGTACCACCACTCGTGCGCCACCCCATCAAGGTGTAGCGTAGCGAACTTAATCGCCTCCTCTTCTGCCATGGGTCTAAGAGCTAGATAGTTATCTAACTTCTGTATCCAAGCTCTAGCTGAACTGTTGTCACTCCCATCAAAATGTGGAAGCGTAACATTGTTGATAGCTTGATGCAAATCCCTCTGTACTGCTGTTCCCCTATGTTCATGATGTCTTCCTTGTCCTTTATTCTTCCTTTTATGGTCCACAAAATCATTGTAAGACATGTCTTGCTTGATTTCATCAGGAAGAGAATCATACTCAGCACGGTTGATTCTCAACTGTTCCACAAATGATGCATTTTCTTCCGGATCAGGTTGGGGGTTTACTGGTGCCAAGGTGGGTTTAAATGGCCTGGAAGAAATGTATGTGTTATTTGAAGTAGGCTGGGCAGCATGTCCATTATGCTGGTTGGTGGCACTGTGTTCTCCAGTATGCCCTGGATTGTTCTGTGGAATTGGGTTCTGCCCCATTTTCCCCATCATGAAAGATACCATATCCATTATGGCATCCATCTTCCTCTCGAACCTCTTTCCCGGACTTGGCGTTCTTTCTCTTCCCTTTCCACTTTCATCTCTATTGCTGGTAAACCTCTCGTTACCACCCGCTGACCTCTCACCCTCTACCATTTCTGTTTCCTGAGACGACTCCCA
>VDFB02254119.1:0-105711 GCA_007258455.2 Sequoia sempervirens | reverse complement strand
AGGCTCGGCTATCTATATCAAAGGTCAATAACCAAAACCATAATTTGTTTGTTGTGTGATAGGATCGATGGGGAGACAAATACCTTGTTCGTTAGAACCACATCCTTTTCCACTATATCCAAATTATTTCATCAGTTCATAACCTTTTCCATAAATCCTTTTCATTGCTTTTGGATCATGTTTTTGGTCATTGTTGTGTTTTTCAAAGGTTGTTGTGTAATTGGTTGTGTTTTGGTCTAAAGTGGTTGAGGTGGATTCTTTTGAAGGATCATCCATGAGTGGTGGTGTGAAGCCTAAAGAACCCCAATCATCATCTAACATCTTCATGACTTGTTCAATGTGTTTTTCATTGTCTTTTTGTTGCACAGGTTCCACTTGAGTAGTTGGTGTCAATGTGTGTAAATGATTTTCTTTGTTTTGATCCAAACAACTATTGGGATTAGGGTCATCTTCAAGTATGTGCACTTTGTTGTTGTAGATGTATTTCATATTATGATGAAGAGTTGAAGGTTCTGCATTCATCTCATGAATCCATGGTCATCCTAAAAGAAGATTATATGAAATATTTTGAGGCATTACATGGATCGGTGTTTGCAATGTGGCCACTCCAACTGTAATAGGAAAAGTGATCACATCGAGTGGTTTCTTTTCTTCGTTGCCAAATCCCTTAATAGATAAATAATCGGGTTGAATTTTTTATCTATCCACACGAAGTCTATCCAAGAGGTTTACACTACACACATTAAGAGTGAAGCCATTCTCAACAAGGGTTCACTTTATCCCTGCCATATTGTATTGAGAAATGATCATGAAAGTTTCATTTTTTTTTTGCAGGTCCAAAGAGGGGAGTTCACTTTGGTGGAAAACAATGTTAGCATTCAATCCTTGAATTATAGTTGCTATGTCATTTGGTTGCACATTAGAAGGGATAGGAATTTGTTGTAAGGCCATTTGAAGTAAAATGTGATAGGTAGGTGAATTCTAAAGAAGTTCCCAAAGGGATATCTTGGCGAGAGTGCTTTTAAGTTGCTCAAAAAGATCATACTCCCTGAATCGAGGAGTAGGATGCAGTGTAACACCCCTCCATTTTGCTTTTTGATTGAACAGTGTTCTTCTATGATATGTTTTATTTCTGTTGCATTGTGACTATGAAACTTAGTTATTTTAACCGCTATCTGTTAAGCGATGTAAACATTATGTTTTGATGTGATGGTACTATATTCAGATGTTATTATTATTTCATGTTATGGATTACATTAGCATGTATATGAATTACTGATGCTTTATGTTTTGATTATATCATGGATGATTAGATGCATCGGTTAGTGATATTGTATTGTGAAGGGGACGGGATCACATCACTCGCATGCGAGTGCCCTGGGATTCTGCGATTTCCTCTTCATGGTGTGTTTTAATATATTATATGCATGTTTCGACACTTGTATGGTGTGCAGGATGCAGGTATAGGACATCGACTCCACCTGGTTTCACAGGTCTGAGTGTGTCCATCGACCAACGGTATCGATTGGGAGATAGTAACTAGGATTTTGGTGTCAAACCATCACCCTAGCCATAGTGTGTCATCGGTTTTAGTCGGGTTCAATGTTTATATTGTTAGTTTCCCCTTTGGCTTTATATTTAAAATTTCAAGTTAAAAGGGATTAAATGGCTTTTGGAATTTATAATGATGATTGTTTTGTCTTATTGAGATGTTGGAAAATTAGTGATTAATTAATTAATTTAATTTAATTAATAAAATAATCTAATTTTGAATTAGATTTATTTTATTGACTAATTAAATTAATGGGGATAAATTAAATTAATTTAGCTGTGTGGGTATTATTAGATATTTGGATTAAATCAGAAATTAGAAATATGTCTTATATTTAATTTCTTAGAAATAAAGTTGAAAAAGAATTGAGAATGGCATTATGAATTGTTGAATTCAATTTGGTTAAAAGAAAATTTAAATTTTCATTTGGGTTGAAAATGTAATTTTATTTAAAAAATATTATGCAAATTTCATTTGAAAATAGAAATTGTTTGAAAAAAAAAATTTACAAAATAGAAAATATCTAAATTAGCAATAAATGTTGTTGGGTGAGTCCATTTTAGGGCTTTGACAAATTTGGGGAAGGATTGCATAAGGTAAGGGTGTTTTTATTTTTGAATTTAATTTGAGTTTGGGGAGAGCAAACTTGCATGAAAATTCTTGGAAGAAATTGAAAATAGAAGATTGAGGATTTGGGTGGAGCTAAATTGGAAAAGAAAAGGGAAGATCTCCATTGTTGAAGCTTGCAAGTTGTGGAGAAAACACAAGGTTCTACTTGTTTATCTTATTTTCATTTGATAGAAAATTTCCTTGAAAGATTTAATCTCTTTGGAAAACCCATCTTAGATTTGTGTTTAAAATTTGAAATAAACTCTTGTGATTACAATGAGAAAACCCATGCCAAAATCTTATTTGGAATTTGAAAACATGAACAAAAGAGGGTTCCTATTGTGTTTGAAATCAAAATTGTGCTTGCAAATTTAAATCTGCTGGATATTTTGGTTATGAAGAAAATTTCTTCAATTTAACTATTTTTTTTGCAAACTAAACTTATATATATAATATATATATATGTATGCATATATATCTTGGATAAAAAATATATATTTCCATATACATATAAATATATATATATATATATATATATATATATATATGCGTTTTCAATAAAAACCCTGGTTCAGATTTCTATTTTCACGTCTGGGTTTTTTTACCAGAAATGTGTTTATGTTTTTTTAAGGGCGGAATTTTGTTATAATAATAATTTTTTTAGTGCAGGTTTGTGGGGGTTCGGCCCCCATGGGCGCCCCCATCACTGGGGAGCGCTGCCTGTGAAGGCAGGGCGAGCACCACCCTCACAGGCCACGGCCCCCAGTGTGGTGGCCTCGCCCCTATGTAAACAGGGCCGCACCCAACACTTAGGGCTCGGCCGTGGAATGTATGGGTTTCTTTTTGTTATTTTATTATATGTAGTATATATTATTTCATATGTATTTCGTTGGTTATTTAAAGTTTTATTTTATTTTATTATTTTATTATTATTATTATTTAAATATATTTAAAATATATATTATATATATAATATTTGAATATTATGTATATAATATATATATTAAATATATTAAATAATAAGAATATTTAGAATAAAGAAAATAAAATTATTATTTTATCTTTATAGTTAAATTTAAATATTTATATTTATATATATATATTTTTTGAAGCTACTTGAGGAATCGGGTAGCACGACCCCATATAAACTGCAATGCGCCTGGTAAACTTTTTAACGTGACCGGCGACGCTGGTGCGACACACCCTCCGGTACCACGGGGGTGGGGGAGACTAGACCTCGTGACCAACCTCCTGCAACAGGAAATATTTCGCCAACCGAGCTAGGGCCCCAACCCCCATTTTAAATATTTATATTTATATATATGTTATATATGCATATATTTAAATATAAGTAATTATGAGTTATTGCAAAAGAATTAGATGAAAGAAATGATTCCAAATAAAATGTTTACCTTATTTAAGGAGAATGTATTTAATTTTGTTGTTTGATTAAGTAAATGAAAATCAAATGTTTAGTTTGACAATCGGTAATGTTTCACAACGTAATTTGAATTCTCGTTCACATAAGTGCGAAAAGAATATGATATAATTAATTAGTTGAATACACTATGATGATGAGTGAATTGGATTTACGAAATCCTAATGTTAGTTGTTTTTCTAAAAATGCATGTACTATTCCTCTAATGTTGTCCCAGTATTCTCGATGTTAGACTATTTAATCCTTGCTTTGAAATTCTTCCATTGAGGTTGTCATATTAAGAGTAAGGGTTGTCGGTATGTCGGTCAAACTTATGGGTTATTTGGGGTAGTGCACGTGGTTGTAGTTGTGTTATCACCAGTTAGCATGAACGGGATTTGTGATATGTTTTGGTTACCGTATACTATGAATGGGTTATGTGACCTTATGTGTTAAGGTTGGAATTTGGGTTTTTCAGTTTGTGCATGGCGTCTACCCTTAGATTGGGGGTTTTGTATCCCAGTGTTGTCAGTAGGAGAGTGGCCCTTTATGGGGGTCTGACGCCCAAAGTGGTGTTAGGGTAACTCACCTAGGGTTTAAGCAAGTGATAATTTAAAAGAATTAATGGGGAACTTCACACTAATAAAGTTAAATAATGCCTCTCTCATGGAACATGCATTGTTAAGACTCGAGATGAGATGAGACGCATAGTTTTGCATGAGGGTCCGGCGCCGGTAGAGGAAAGCCAGGGTAACCCATGATGGGGGTCCGGTAGCCTAGGAAGGTTGAGCTAGGGTAACTCATGGAAATTTATGTATGACACTCTCCCTACGTCAACAGATAGTCAGTTTTTGTGTGTTGTACAATGGTGTGCTTGTTCTATGTAACCTAGAAGCAATGTAATGTATTTTGACTTTTTGTACTGTGTTAAGTGATGTTGGTATTTGAGTCAGTTCAGTTATGTTCAGCCGTTGTCTAGAGGTAGTTGGTCTTGACCAGAAATCCTTGTTACTATCTCCTAGCACGGGGGGTGAGCCTTTGGGTATCACTTGGTTGGGTGGAACGTGCACCTTACACCGTTGGCTTTGATCGTGATCTTGTGGATGAGACTTTCATGTTTGGGAGCTTGTTGATTCTTGTTACTCTTCTAGTTCTTTTGTTCCGGCTATTCTTGTATTTTATTACCCCTCATTGTATCGAGGTGGAAATTGTAATAGTTTATCAGGTTTATTTGATTTACCTCATTCGGGGAAGGAGTGATGTAATTTTTAATGTAAACAATTGTTATTGGATATCGTGATGTATCGATTTGTCTTTGATGTTATGCCATGTATGGAATGTATGTACTTTAATTCCTTAATTGAATGATGTTATGTTTTCTTTCCTTGGTTTTTTAATTCGGGTTTAAGTAATCCTTGTCTCGTAGCCTTAGGGGATGTATGCAAAGTATAGTGTACTTGTTTGTTATTGTTCTTTTAAAAAAAAAAAATTGTTGCAGTTGGTTAGTGAATTGCAACTTCCCCTAGGGTTGCGTGGCGGGGCATTACATGCAGTGTAGAATTAGGAAAAGGTAAGGAAGTTGGGGTTGGTTTCTCTCGTGACTGATTTTTTTGAGTGTTGTATGTATGAGCAACATTATGACTCAATTGCTAGGACACATTATTTTGAGGTGGGTAGAGGGTGAATTTGGGTTTGTGTGATGGGGGATAAAGGATGAGTTTAGGTTGGTGTTGAGTTTTATGTTTGTGTGAAGGTGGGTAGAGAAATAGAGGGTTCTTAGAATGTCCCATG
Source organism: Sequoia sempervirens (assembly GCA_007258455.2). NCBI lineage: Eukaryota > Viridiplantae > Streptophyta > Pinopsida > Cupressales > Cupressaceae > Sequoia > Sequoia sempervirens. Next base: position 100,342 of record VDFB02254119.1, on the reverse strand, counting down.
GGGTATGTATGAGGTCCATTGATCAAGGTGGGTCTAATGGACACTTGCACATTCATAACCTCATTGGTCTTGGTTTGATGTATCGCTAATGAAGGGAAATATATAATCACCTTTTTATTTAAGGAAGACACATTACTATTGTTTCCATTTTCTAACACCGTGATAGTCTCCCTAGGAGGAGAGTTTTTAGGAGAATTGCAAACCAAATGTTCTTGACATTCATGGATTGGTTCCTCGAAAATGAAATCATCGCAAGTAGGGGAATGATCAATGGTTGAATTTTCTTGCTCGATAAGTGTTTTCCTAGGTGAAGGGGGACAACTAAGATTCTCATGACCATCATTGATTGTGTTTCCTAACAACAAAGTATCTTCTTCACAACTAGGAGAGATACTAGGAGAAAGACAAATGTTAGTGGCATCATAATTACCTATGGTTGTGTTATGTTGGTTATGAATGTATTGTACACTAAGAGAGGTAAAAGGAGATAAAAAAACTAGGATTCTCAAAATTCTCATGAATTGGTTCTTCTACCAAAATATCTTCTTTGCCAATAGGAGAGATATTAGAAGAGGAACAAATATGATTGTTAGGAATATCCAAGGTTATAGTCTCTTTCACAAAAACATTTTCATAGGGAGGGGATTGTTTCTTAATATGTTTAAATATGTAAGACACTAATATTTTGTGAACAAAAATGAAAAGCACTTATAACCATGTCATGCAATGTTTCAGCAATATAAATAATGTATATGCAAGGATGCAAGACACTTTTATCCAATGTATGCAAAACTTTAAGAATGTAAAAAATGCATATTCAAGAATGAAAAGAACTTTTATCAAACATACACAAAGTTTTATGAATAGAAACATTGTGTATACAAAAGTGAAAAGTACTTTTCTCCATGTTAAGAAAATTTTCAAAAGTGTGAGCATTTTCAGATCTAATGATGCTTGTAATTGAAAAGATTTCAAAAATCACTACCCTAAATTGATGTTTTTGAGCTAGATGCATAAAACAAATGTTCCCAAAATTTTCCAGACTTATAGTATATGGTACTAAGAGGCTTAGGAAGAACATAAATTATTCTTCTAATGTTTTAACTGATAGTGAAAATTCTATACTCAGACTAAGTCACCCAGAATGGCGAATTAGTCCTAGTTAGGGTTTTTTCAAAAATATAAGAAAATTTTAATTGGTTTTGATGATTTTTAGTATGTATGACCTAAATACTAAAATAAAATGCATTTTTCAGATTTTTTTCAATGATTTAAAATGAAAAAATGCAAATTATATGCATGTTCACTAAGGTAAAAATTTGAAACCCTAGAATGCTAATTAACCAATGCAACATGCAATGTAAAGTTAATACAAGAAAACCTAGGAAATGAAGGACTCTAAATAAGGAAATAAGGTGTTAAAAATTTGGGTTCACCAAAATGTAAAAATAGATTTTGGCTCCCAAGGGCTTTCTTACACTTCTAGGGTTTTTCACTTAAAAGGAGAAAGATGGGCCAAAACGCAATGTAAACATTCAAGAATAATGTAAGGATGGATGGAATATGTCTAAATGAAATTATATAAGTGCAAAAAAATAATTCAAGCTATTGATTATTAATGCAAACTATTGAAATGCAAGTTCTTTGAAAACACATTGTGATATGCAAACATGTGATAAGTGACCTAGAAATGCAAACATAACTAGACAAAAATATATGAAACAAAATGTGTGGACCTGGAGGTTGAAAAAGGATAGAATGAAGGTCTGTAATTCTAACAAAACTATTGCCGAAGCCAATTAGGACACTTGTACCAATCTGGGTGACTTAGTCCCAAATTTGGAAAAACTGCTCTAGAGCCCGTTTCGGCCAAATGGGTGTCTGAATCTACAAAAATCACTGAAATTAATGTACAACAGGACTAATTCACCATTATTGGTGACTTAGTGCACTTCTATTTTTCTAAAAAATTGAAAGGGGAAATGGAAGCCCTCGGTCTGTACTTCAGTTCTTGACAGGTGTCCACTTCTAAAACTCTAATTTTCGGGCCTGAAAGTGACTTTTTGTTGATAATTTGTCTTTACAAGAAAGGAGAGGTCTTCAAAAAGTATTCAACTTAATCTTCAATGATCTTCAAACCCTCAAAGTGCCTAAAATTTGCAAACACACAATGAAAAAGAAAGAAATGGTGAATGTTAGGGCATGGTGGTTTGCCTTAGTCAAATCCCTTTTTTAGGTAATTAAACTAAAATGAAGAAAGAATGCAATGAATCATGAAAAAATGGAGTTAGATACTTTCCATAATGATAGATCTTGATTTTATGTAGCAAAAGATGAAGAATCTACCCTTGAATGCCTTTGGAAGCTATCTTGATGACCTAGAATGTAAAAACCCTAACTTTGCTTGACTTGAAATAGAAGATAGCTGATGAAGGAAATGATTCGGTTAAGATTATTATGAATTATTTATAAGATTATATTTATAGGCAATTCACCTTATTTTCCCATGAATTGGAACCCTAAGGCCGACATGAAGGAAGAATAAACTTAAATTCCAAAATTTCTTTCTCAAACCTCAAAAATAGGCCAAACTGGACTAAGTCACCATGTTGGATGACTTTGTCCCACTTGGAAAGGACTTATTCACCCAGATGGGTGACTTAGTCGCAGAGGGGACCTTTTGACAACTAGAATGTTGGGGAATGAGGAATTTCAATTCTTATGTTCATTTAATTGGGTATTTAATCAAATTATTCGTTGGGATGCATAATATGGGGCAATAGGCACCTATTAATGATGATGTAAAGAGTAATTAGGGCTTGGAACAAAAAATTCATTGTGAAAGTGTGATTAAATACACTCTACAACACTAAAGTGAGGTACACATCCTAGAGAGGTGCAACATCCAATGTGAATGTGTAGGACACATTACAACACTAGATTAAAGTCAAATTTAATTTACAAGCCTTCTAGATTAATGTGAGGATGCATTTAAATATATTTTACAATGTTGTATTAGAGGAAAATGGGTTCATTGAGTTTAGAGAAGTGTGAAAGTCTTTTATAAAAATTTACAACACCATTATAAGACATTGTTAGATGCATTTTATTCAATTTGCAAGGGTCCAAGACCTAGTGTGGATGTGAAAAACACCTCACAACACCAAATCAAGGCCTCATTAAGTCCAATTTATCATTAATTAATCCTGAATCAAAGAAACAAAAAAGGGATACTTTTTCGTGTCCACATGGACATACCTTCGTCTTCTCTAAAGATTATGTCATCAACATATACAACCACAATTAAGAAATTTTTTCACCTTTAGCTTTAAAATATAGATTTCTATCTACAGTACCTTTTATAAATCCTTGCTACAAGTACTTATCTAGCCTTGCATACCGAGTTCTAGGAGCTTGCTTTAGTTTATACAATGCTTTCTTTAATTTGCAAATGAAATTTGTATCTTCTAGCAACTGAAAAACTTCTAGTTGTTTAACATATACATATTCTTTCTAATTCACCATTCAAGAATGCAACCTTCATGTCCATCTAATATACTTAAATGAAATCTTTGTGTTATGCAAAATCTAAAAACATCTTATAGCTTCCATTCTTGCAATTAGAGCAAAAATTTTCTCAAAATTTATATCTTCAACCTATCAATAACCCTTACACACAATTCTAGCCTTGTTTCTCAAAAAATTTCCATCTTCATTCAACTTGTTTTAGAATACCCACTTAGTACTAGTCACATTCTTTTTTTGGTCTTGGGGCCAATTCCCAATTCAGTTTCTTCTCTATATCTGTTCTAACTCTTCCTTCATTTCTTTGACCCACTTCTCATATTTGCATGCCTCAATCACTATTTTTGGTTCCACCTCAGAAAGTAAGCATAAATTTACTTGTTCCTCTATCATGGTAGCTTTGCTTCTTATCAGCACAACTTTTCTCTTATCTCCAATGATATGGTATTTTCAACGATTATTTTGTAAATACTTGGGGGTCTTAGGATTCTTTTATAGAGCTTTTTCCTCTTCAACTATCAACTCTTTTCCTTTATCTTCATCCTTTTCTTCTTCACTACAAGGGGATTCATCAAATTCACATGCTTCTATTATTACTAAACTTTGATGTGGTTTTTTACCCACTTTGACACTTGCACTCTCAGTAATCTTCTTCAATATTTTGTTGTAGCACTAGTAGGCCTTGCTTCTTGTAGAGTATCCATGGAAGATTCCTTCCCCAGATCTTGCATCAAACTTTCCTAAGTTTTCTTCATCTCTTCTGATATAACACTTTCTTCCAAAAACTCTGAAATATTTCATAGTAGGAGGTTTACCATACCATAACTCATAGGGAGTCTTTGAACTATTCACCCCTTCTTGACCTTTGTTAAGAATATAGACTGTAGTATGAATTTATTCTCTCCAATAGACATCTAGAAGATTAACTTCCTTCATCAATTTCCTAGCTGCTTCCTAAATTGTTCTATTGTTCATTTCAATAACTTTCTTCTTTAGAGGAGTTATAGGAGCTGATAAATGCCTTCTTATTTCATGATCTTTATAAAAATTGTTAAACTAATTTGAAGTAAACTATGAGATCTCAAAAAAATTAATTTTTAGATTCATTTAATTCTTGGCCATAACCTTAACTGATTTAAACTTTTCTAGAGCTTCTAATTTTTCTTTGAGAAAAGCAACACAAGCCATTCTAGAATAATCATCAATTAATAACAAGAAATACCTATCACCACATAAGTTTCTAATTCTGGTAGGCCCACATAGATCTGTATGTACTGACTCCAATCTATGGTAAAGTATTATTTTGTCTTGAATATTTTCTTTGTTTGATTTCCAACTTGACATTCATTGTAGATTGCATTGATAGGATTTGTAATCTTTGGTAAATCTCCCACAACATTAGTCAAACTGATCATCACTAGGCTATCAAAATTAATGTGACATGTTCTTCTATGCCATAACTAACTTTCATTAATTTGAGACAAAGAAATTTTCACAACTACCTATTAGTTGAGAGAAATTACCTTTTTTTATTGTTCTAGAAGAAGCCACAACACCATAGATTCCTTTTTTAATTTCACAACCACCATTCTGAAATACAATATTATATCCTCTACTACATATTTGTCCTACACTTAGAAGATTATGCTAGAGACCCTTGAAATAAAGAACATCATCTATTTTATGCTTTCCATAAAAAATAATTGGACCTTTTCCATATATCTTAGTAGATGTATCATCACAAAACCTAACAAGACCACCACCATACTTTTAAAGCTTGAGAAACTTACTCTTCTCACCTGTCATGTGATTTGAGCATCCACTTTCAATGATCAATTAATTCTTCTTTTCTCTAGCATGAAAAGTAGTCAACATAGTTCCTTCAATGTTATGACCTATTTTTGGAGCACTTTCCTTTACACTTCTATCAAGATTAGTAGAATTAGTTCCAAAATTTAAAGCCATGAACAAGCATTCATCATTTCCTTTATTAGGATAATATGATTCTTCATCATCAAATACAACATTGTCCTTTTCAACATAATAACTCTTTCTAATAAATTTAACCTTATGATCCTTTTTTAATCATTAGTAGCTTCAATTGGAAATTTAGATGCATAATGACCTATCTTTCCAAAATTGAAACATTTGAAAGGTAGCTTACCTATGTATTTCTAGTACCCTTATTAAATCTCCTCATAAAGTTTACTTCCACCTCATCAAGATCATTTGGATTTGATTCATCATTCTTTTCCACTTATTAGACTTTAAAAGTAGTTTCTTTGTTTGTAGCATCTTAACCAAACTCTCTCATTTCAAAAAAAGTTAAATTACCAAAAATTTGATCTCTAGAATAATTATCCAAATAGTGAGCTTCCTCAAAAGTAGAAACTTTAGAAATATAAGCTTTAGGCAAAGTTCTTAATACCTTTATCACAACTTCACTTTCATCCAACTTTCCACAAAGACCATTGATGACATTGACAACTTCACCAACTTTGAGTATGTAGGAAATAATATCTTCATCTTCAAACATCCTTAGGGTTTTAAATTTGGCTTTGTAGTTCTACATCTTCACTTATTTGACCTTGTCATCTCCTTCATAGATACCTTCAAAATTTGTCTAGATATCTTTAGCAGACTTTAGACTTATTAGCTTTCCAAGTTTAGAATCAAAAAGACCACCCAAGATTGCATTCCTTGCTTTTCCATTATTTTCATAATACTTGATCTCATCATCACTTTTCAGACCATTTACAGGCATAGTATAAAATTTTCAATAGATTTTGAAACACCAAATCCAAGAGAAACCATAAAGGACTCCATCCTAGCTTTCCAGTAGGTAAAATTTATTCCACCAAAAAAAGGAGCTTTGACATCTTTCCTATGTTTCATCCAAATCTATTTGAAGTAGTTAAACTTCTTCTTGACATCCACAACTCTGATACCAATTTTTAGATACATAGGACAAGTGAGAGAGGGGAGGTGAATCGGTTGTATACTTTAAAACATTCAAACCGTCAATGTCTTTTCAAACCCTAATCAACCATTAAACCCTTAACATGTATTAACAGAATGTAAACATGTAAATAATTAATGCAAATACATCAAACATATAAGAACACTAGATTTACATGGAAAACCCAAGAAGGGAAAAACCATGGTGAGGATTAGTTCACTAATTTATTAATTGCAACACTAAATAGAATAAAGCTCACTACTGAGAAAGATAAAGAAAGGCTCGTTACTAGTGGCTCACTACCAAAGGACTCACTGTCTAGAAGAAAGAAGAATAGAAGAAAGGGAGGTTCACTTCCAATTTGAACTACTAACAATATATTTCTATCTCAAACCCCCTATTCTATTGAGAGAATGCACTAGATGCTTTATCTCTACTCTCTATAGTGATAATGAGCTAAAAACCATTCCAACATTCTCTAATTACTATAATATGGATGTAATATTGATACTATCTCCATTAATAACTAGCTAGGTAGTTATTTTCATTACATAGGTAATATTGCATCAATACTATTACATATACAATAAATGTGTTTTTTAAGAGAAAAGGAAAAAGCATATAATATTATTGATAATATAAAAATTTTGGGATTACATATATATATAGCATAAAAGCTTATAATAAATGTTGGGAAAAGTTTGTTGAATGAATTTCATTAAAATAATTTTAATAATGTAGAAATATATATTTAATTATGCTACATTATAGAGACATGATTACTACATGGATTAGAAATTCATGGGGATACTTTATTTTTTATTGATATAATGAGATGAGTATTTCCTATAGCCTTCATGTTGGGAAAATATTTATTGCAAAAATATAGCATCAAATATGTATCTCAAGGTTCATGAATTTTTGATTTTATTTATTTGAGGCACATGGTTTATGGAATACCACTTAGATATTTCTACAAGATTTTTCGTATAAAAATAAGTACATGAGTAGTTATTGAGGTTGGCTTACACAAATTTTTGTTTGTTTGCTAAGGTTGGAATAAGAATCTCTTGTAGGTGTCATATGTGACTAGAGGGAGAATGGATTGGGATATGTGGTCAAATGCTTCTTGTTTTCTTGTTCAAATCAAGCAATGCAATTGACACACATGATTATTTAAAGGCCTTGCATGAAGACTTTGCAAGTGTATTGTTATCTTGTTTCTTGAGATAAAGCATAAGTATTTGATTCTTTCTAGAGATTAGGTTTTTCTAAGGTACACATAGTGTTATCTTGTGGCATGTTTATTATTCTCTTACATTTTTGTATTATGAATGAAATTAATTTTTTATTTTTTTTCAGGCTTGTGAGGGTAGTCAAATCCATTTATTTATGGGTAAAGATGTAGATATTTAAAATTTATGGATGCATTGCAAGTTTGGATTTTTTGAGTTGATTTGATACATGGGTTTTTTTTATTTCCAATCCTTTGATGATGGTGTGTAAGGTGAAGCTTTGTATATGAGCTCCTAGTCCAAAACATACCTCACCATTGGATGCAAAGTATCCAAAACCTATGGGCTCTGTTCATGGGTGTTTTTGCACACTTTCTCAACACAGGTAATGCATAGGTGCATTACCTCTCTTGAAAGGAGACTTCCAACAACAAGTTGTTGAAAATCACCCCAAGGTCTCTTGGGTGTCAGGTATTGACATGCATGGAATTCCTCAATCGATGTTTGATGTGATTTTATTACTAATCATAGGTCAGACTTATGTAGTTGGATGTGAGGTGAATCTTAAAATCTTAAGTTTCTGAGATGGGAGTTAAGGTGCACTTTGCTGTAGGTTCGAACAACAATCTAAAACTTCAATGTTTTCCCTAAGTTTTGGCTTTACAATGTGCAATGAACCTTAGCATAGGTTGTTTCTAAAAAAAAAAGAAAAGAGAGCAGGGAAGAGGGAAGGTTTAGACTGGATCTGCAACTAATTGTGAACAGTGATCATGGAGGTTCTGCTATGGACAACTTCCTTCAAACAAGGTTCCACTTAACCAAGAAACCTATAGTATCATGAAATCTATGCCATCTTCAAAGGTCTACAAATATTTTATCATTCATTCACCTCATACATGCATGAAAAAGGATAAAATTTTAAAAACAACTTCAAGTTTCAGCCCAGACTAACTTTACAAGACCATTTACCAGCAACAAATAACAAAAAGTATGGATTGGAAGGCACCAACATAGCATAAATTTCTATAATCACATAACAACATTACCAAAATATATCTAATCAATTTAAAGTTAACTAGAATAGAAATGTAAATCTAAATAAAACATCTAACAATGGGAGATTAAATCATGAAACATGTGAAGAACTCATAAAATGCACCAAGTCAATCTATTTTCATTAGAAATTTCTGCAACATGTCTTTACAACAACTCAACTCTCTCCTGAAAATGAGAGGAGACCCCCCATTTATATTGCCCAAAAAGAAGAATGAATGGCCAAGATTTAATCTTATTGAGTGGCCCAGATTCACTATAAACTAGGGTTCTACTTACCCCCAATATATTACAATTTAAAATACAACTTTGTCCTCATCCCTATTTTGTCCTCTAGTGACAACACTATAGCCTTTTATCTTGTTGTTGATTTCCCTTTTGTTGTACCTATTCCTTTAGAAGCTCTTCACTAATAATAGGGTTGCCTTCCTGTTTCTTCAAAGCTGCATACTCCACGAACTTCAAAATTACCAGTTGGAGTTTGTTGACCTCTATGACCTTAGACCACAATACTTGATAACTCCACTCCTCGGAGTTGTCCTCAAGCCTTTTCTAGTCTTCATCATACTTGGCAGCGTGGTCCTGAAACAACTCTGACTGGGCGAAGGCTCAGGCAACAAAACTCATGAAATATGTGGTTATCTCATTTGACATCCTGCCCTCCATCTTTTTCTGGAAATGAGGCCTTACTTTATCTGGGTCCATTTGTATGATAGGCATCTCATAGCCTGTCATTAGCTTCAAATATCAAATGTAGTCTACTTTGACCTCTTTGACCCACTCAATATCTAGATCTACTTTGTCAATCACCTGCTCCAATCTTTCTTTTCGGTTCTAAAAGTCTCATCTCCAAACATCCATCGGCCAGTGATCGTCCCTTTTGAATGCGATTTCCTCTTCCCATGTCGCACTTGGCAGCTTGAGGATAGCCTCAATCTTTGGATAGGTGGACTTGTACCTTGCTGGGAAGTCAGAGCAAAGCCTTCTTGTGCCTTTAAGGGATTACTGTAAGTCTAGGAACTTGTTGGCTATTCGAACAACCTAGCTAATATCAATATTTCTGACATATAGAACTTGTCAGAACTAGCTTTCTATAGTCTTGTCCAAATTATTTCTCTTCTCCAGCTTATCAATTTGTTCCTTGGACAACAGTTGTGGGGGAGCTGCAAATGTGGTAGGAATTTCTTCAGCTGAAGACCATTGCTGGATGTAAGCTGTCAAATCAGCTACCTGTGCTTTAAGCTTGTCCTTTGAGACTTTATATTGTTGCATTAGATGCACTACCGTAGCCACAGACTCCTCGAGGTGCTCTACCTTTTGCTCTCTAGTAGCAGTTCCTAAATCAATGGTGAAGATATCATAGCTTACCCCTTCTTTTCCTGCCACCAGCATGGCTACGTGCATAGTTCGAGACCCAGAAGCATCAATCGTTACCTTAGATCTGATTTTGGGCTTCTTCTCTTTTCTGGTTGTGATCTGCACTCAAGCTAAGATAGCCTCCAATCTCGCTTTTGGATCCTTCGAGGTAGGAGTTTTCTTTTCAAGTTGCCTCTCCAGCCGTTCGGGCATAGCGACTTTTCCCTTGGGTGATTCAAGATCATCCTCACCTTCCTTTTTTTGGATCTCTATATGTTTACCTGGGGGAGCCCTTTCTTCCATTTTAGTGTTGTCTCCTTTTTCCTCATTGGAGTCTTGGATGAACAAAAGGTGCTTGATGGGAAGCTTAGTAGGAAATTTCTCTGGAGGACCTTCTTCTTTCTCAGCCTCCTTCCCTTTCTTTTCTTCATCTTGTTCACCCTTATGCTCGTGCTCCTCGAGCTACTCAATTTCAAGATTTTTTTCGGCTGGAACCTCACCCTTAGGCTTGTCTTCTTCCACATTTTCTTCTTCTCTATAAGGATTTGATACATTCTTATGCTATTCCACTATAGGGAGTTCTACATTTTCTGCTACCTTATCATCTTCTTGCCTTTCTTCTCTAGGAGGTGACCTTTTTTCCTCTTGTTTATCGTCCCTCAATTGTCGGGCCATTTCCTCCTTGAAATCATCATCAAAGATTTGTACAATAGTTCTACCACCTATACCCTCCTATTCATCTCCAATTTTGGAAGACCCCGTTTCTTCGTCTCCATAGACCACACTGTCAATTTTCCAGTGTTCATACTCTCGTTGTTTGTGGTACTCATCGGCTTCTTCCTCCACTGCCTTTGAAGTCTCCAACTCCTGATTTTTCCATTCTTCTAAGATTAGCATCATGGCCTCCATTGGTGGTGGTCCAATCAGAGGTTGCGAGGGCATAGCACTGGCGAGGACCTGTGCTAAGGTAACATGGATGGTGGGATCCAAAAATATTTGAGAAATCTCAGAGGGGACATTTTGCATATGCCTTGAGAAAGCCTCTGGCAATGTGAGTGTGGGCATGGGCGTTGCCACCACTTTCAATGGAAGCGATGTAGTGGGTGACATGGAGTCGAAGGAAAGTGGAGAAGTTACAGTAGAGGAGGAGTCAACCATTATTACGAGCCCAGATGGTGGAGAGGAAGTGAGATGGACTGAGATGTCCATCGCAGGTGGGGATGTGGCAACCATGGCCTGGGAAACAGATGAAAGGGTAGTGGAAAGAGGGAGAGCTGGAGGAGGTTTTGGCTAGTTGGTTTTATCTTCCTCACCCTCTTGAAGGGGATCCTCTTGAATTTCTAGCTACCCCACAACACTTCACATCCGTTTGGGCTTCTTAGAGGGTGAACCTCTTGAATATTTTCTTGAATAAGCTTTTGGATTTTGTGATTGTTCCGCTTCAATCCCTTTCCTCTTCTTTGATCTTATGAGTGGAGGAGATTTAGATGTCCCTCCTGTTGAAGTTGTGGTAGCAACATCCTCCGTAGCACTAGGCTCACTCTTGAGTCCTTCATATGTTAGGACAACCCCTTGTTTTAGTCAGGCTACTTTCCCATTAACCCATTCTTTGGTACGGCCACGATTGGATGGGTTATAATGTCGAGGTCATCGAGCTCCTGCTCATCCTAATCTATTGCTAGTAGTGGCAAGTTAGCAACTACATTATTCCTGGGATCCATGATGGTGATTTCATCCACTTCAACTTGATCAGGTATAGGAAACAATTGTATTCTTTTTCACGAAGTATGTAGTCTTTCGCATGTGATTCCTTGTGCGCACCTCTTTTTGATCCTAGCAATCTACCCATAAGTCCTCGACATGATGTAAATGGGCATATCTTGGTCCTAGTGCTTTCATTACATGCCCATACGGGTCCATCCGTGAGCGAGTAGTGTGTAAGAAAAAATGATACTCTGCCAATTCCTTCTCAAAATTCCCAGCGCACTAGGAGGTTTGTAATTTGTACATCCCTTGGCTAAAAGCTGAGGGATAAGGGATCCCCACCAAGTGCCTACTACTGAGGAATGAATGCACATGCTACAACTGTCGGGAGAGCTCTAACAGTATGATCTGGTCATTGGGGTACCGAGGCAGCTTATTCGACCTCTTTTTGAAACCTTGGGCATGAATATATGTGAACTTGGTGTATTGTATGAATAAGAATGTGTATTGCTTTAAGAATGCTCGAGCACTATGAGAAACCCTTCTTTCAAAATCCCCTCCAAGTAATCTAATTATATGGCCAATGAAGGCGTCGTTCACCCTGTAATACTCTTTCTTGAAGTTCCTGAACTGGAGCTGGGGATATCTGTCATAGACCTTTGGTGCATGACTCAGTTCCTCATCAAGTACCACAAACAATCCACTGTATTGCCTTTGCTCTACTAGTGAGTACACTATATAGGAGGTCATGTAGAGCTTGAAGGTCTTCTTTACATTCATAAACTGCTCATGGAAGCAACCACTTATTATACCCCCCTAGTAGAATGAGGCTTTTGTGGTGATATCCTCATCCCCACAGAGGATTTTCTCTATGAAATACACCATCCACTCCTGAAAATAGGAAGCAGTGGGGAGGACCATCACTCTGCTCAACATGGTGACCAAGTCATGATAGTCCTCATAGAAGTCGTTGTGGAAGAGCTCTTGAGGAACATTTGCAACGCTACCCCTTTTCTCTTTAAGCTAGTATTGGTTTATTAGTTTCTTGTAGCCCATTAGGTCCTCATCCCATGTTGCTTTACACTCCACTATGGTGGGCACCTTTATTTCTTCAAAGGTGGGGATGTGAAAGGTCTTCATAATTGCCTCACTTGACATTTCAACAAGAATGTTTCTGTCTCTGTCTACAATAGTTCATGTCTATGGCTGATAGGCCTGCTACTAGGCCATGACCAATTCAGGGGCTATGAGGGACAAAGGGAAAGCTACAACTTTAGCAATTCCACTTTGTCTGATTATCCTAGAATTGTCGCTCTTAGGGTGGATTCTGACCCTTTGCTTGAATTCTTCAATATCTACGTGGCCGATATTGGTATCTGTGATTTCTTTCTAGTCTGTGATAATCTTCAAATGCAAAGGCTCTCCCTGGAATTGGTACTTCATTTGGTCTTTATCTTCCTTTCCATGAGGAGCCTTTCCTACCCTTTTTCCTTTGTCCTTTTCTACAGTTCCCCCTGAGGGTCCTACACCCAATTCCATATATCCTGCAGGCAAGGGCATAATGAGCACAATCGATCACAAAAAGCATGAACATTAGTTGAAATCCCATGGATGAAATTCAATTAGATAATACATCATTCATGAAATCAAACTCTTACTTCCAGATGTCGTTAGTCATTTACTAGAGGCATTTTGGACAAACCGGGTTGGGAGGGTTATATTTCCTTGGTAGAAATGTTGTTTTGAAGGGCGAACAGGGTAGGGCAATCCATGTGATTTCTCCTGACTTCAGATTTTGGTGGTTTAAAGGGTCAATGCAAGAAAAGGATGAATTTGAGCACATGGGTCGAGATTGGTTTTCAAATTGAAGGTCATTTGGATCACTTTTGGGGTGCCCGGAGATACTAGGCCAAAAAGCTGTCAAGGTTTTGCTGTTTGGAATGGCTAGGAAGGAATGAAATCTTGAGGTCAAAATTCTGGGGTCTGAGACCCGGGAAGCTGTCAGTGATTTTTCATTTGAAGACGACGGTCGTGGAACGGAGATCCGGTGGGAGCGGCCTAGTGGACCGAACCTAGCATGGAGCTTGGCCACTAGATTTTACATGTTAAATTTCTTGGCAATCAAAACGGTAGATCCCAGAGGTCAGGAGGACAGGCTTTTTTTTCCTTTGCATGTTGGCCAAGATGGGACAAAATCCTGGGGAATAGGGCCCGGCATGAGCAAAGATGCCAATGCTTGATGTTAATTGATTTTTGTGGCAAAAGAAGGCTCGAGACTCGGGAGGCAGAAGGATTTCAATAGTTGGCCATTTGAAATGGTGAAGACGCCACAGAAATCTGTGGAAGGAAATCCGTGGACCGGGACCTGGGGCATGATCAAATAGTTAATTTTTGCATTTAACCCTAGATGGAAAGAGATGAGGTGGGCCCTGAAGGTTGAGTGGATGAGTTCTCCCTGCCATTTGGGAATGGCAGAAGTGACACAATGTCCTGGGGATGGATTTCTGTGGGAGCTGGCCCGAGAAGCTTAGGCAGAGGCCAAATTTCAAGTTTGTTAAGTTCGACGGTGATCAACCGACAGAGGTTCATGTTCACGGGCCTGGGAGGCAGTCTCGCCATCGACTCAGATTGTTGTTTGTGCAAAGTTTGGATGGCAATGAGTCGGCGGGGGCCCGAAGGACATGTGCTCTACGGGATGAACGACAGTGGCAAGGTCTAGTTCTGGATTTTCCTTAGAAGATGTTAGGGAGGTTTTTCCAAAATTTGTGCACATGTGTTTTTTAGGTGTTATTGTGTTTTACCCAATCAAAGCATTTTTATCCCATTTTTTTCATTATTTTAAGAGCAAAATCACGAAAAGCCTGATGGAAGGACGAAAGGAAAACCTACCTTGGAAGTCTAGTGAAAGAAGTTTTCAAATATGTTGATAATCGGAAAATGAAGGCAATGGGCATGAAGGCAGTGGACAACGAAGACACTGGGGGGTAAGTGCACCAAGATGGTTCCCAAAAAGTGGGCTTAAGTGGCCACATTTTTTTTGAAATTAGGAAATGTTGACCTTGGATGTGAAATTGAGGATAGTTACACTCAAAATTTTGAGATGGAACAAAAAAAAGGATCAAAGTGCTCCAAGTCTACTTTCTAAACTACTAATTTATTTTGAAAATGGTTGAGATTAAGGGGTTCAAAAGAGGGATGTATAGAAATTGGTGTTGTTTTTGTCAGAAAAACATAACATAGCAACTCTTGTACGACCTGAGCATGGTGAACTTTTTTGTAGTATTTTTAAAATTGCTATGGTCAGAAGTTAGATAATAGCATCTAGTTGGTGCACAATTTTTTTGATAATTTTTTAATGAATATTTTATTTTTTACGAATTTTCTAAGTGGGCACTTCCTGAAAAGCAGAATTTTCACCGTGCTCCCCCTACAAATTTTTGAAAATAATTGATTTTTTTTCTTTTCTTTTCTTAAATTTGTAGAATGGAGTCTAGTTTCTAAAAATGTAATTTATTTGAAATTTTGATGAACGGTTAATTTATAACAAAAAAAACACTAAACACTACTTTTTGCAAAAAAACATGTATACAAACAAAAAAATTATGGATGAAATGCTTAACATTGTCAAAAAGTGAAAAAAATTACATTGTTGGATAGCTAAGAGAGAACCTAACATTACCCATGTTTTCGATTTTGTCAATATTGAACTAGATGCAATCTTGATGGTGAGCACGAACTCGATTATGTGAAAATTTGTAGAATTTGCAAAAACACGTCTCTGGCCTTGTTGGGAATGCCCTCCAATCCTTTGGGTTGGTATTCCAAGGCAAATAATTTCACCTTTTTTCTTTTTTTTTAATGCGAAATAATGTGTGCACATTATAACGTGCTCGTGTTTTTTTTTAAATTTCATAAGTGGCCAGAAAATTGGTACCCAACTTCATGCACCTGCCCTGGGCTCCTCAAGATCTCTCTGACTTCCTTTGGCTAACCTGACACATGAAAATTGCAGGTTGAGCCAGATATTTATACCCCAATTAGCATTTAATACACCCATTTAATGCATATATGAACATTAGGAGGCTTGGTGAGTTTAAATCTCAGACGACAGTGGGGGGACCGGGCCTCGGGATGCAGAAAGATGCCTCAATTTGGTTGTCAAAAATGATGAGGATGCCATGGAGTTTTAGGGATGGAAGTCTGGCCTAGCAGGCTCTACAAGGGTAAAAGCAGTCGGGTTTCAACACTAGTTAATTGGGGTGACAAAGAAGGAGTCGGATCTCAGGGTTCGGGAAGGCAGAAGCCTTCCACCATTTTGAATGGTGAACACCCGAAGGAAACCTGGCAAGGGAAACCCGATGAGGCGGACCCACCAGGCCCCAAGGCTGCTGGAAGAAGAAAACTACCAAGGAGAGTCTCCAAGGATCCAAGACTTAACAAAATTGGAGGGGACGAAACACGGTCAACATAGATCTGTATGAACTAACTCTAATGGATTTTTGGAAAATTATTCTATTTTCTTGAATCTTTTCTTTGTTTGATTTCCAACTTGACATTCTCTGCATATTGCATTGATAAGCTTTATAATCTTTTGTAAATTTCTCAAAACATTAGTAGAACTGATCTTCACTAGGCTATCAAAATTAATGTCACATGTTCTTCTATGCTATAACTAACTTTCATTAGTTTGAGAGATAAAGAAATTTGCACAACTAGCTTTTAGTTGATAGACATTACCTTTTGTCCTTGTTCTAGCAGAAGCCAAAGCATCACAGATTCCTTTTTTCATTTCACAACTACCATTCTGAAATACAAGATTATATCCTCTACTACATATTTTTCCTACACTTAGAAGATTATGTTAGATACCCTTGAAGTAAAGAACATAATCTAGTTTATGCTTGCCATCAAAACTAATTGGACCTTTTCCACATATCTTAGTAGATGTATGATCACCAAACTTAACAAGACCACCATCATAATTTTCAAGCTTAAGAGACTCACTCTTCTCACTTGTCATATGATTTGAGAATTCACTATCAATGATCAATTAATTCTTCTCTTCTCTAGCATGAAAAGTATTCAACATAGTTCCTTCAATGTTATGACCTATTTTTGGAGCATTTTCCTTTACAATTCTTTCAATATTAGAAGAATTAGTTCCAAAATTCAAAGCCATGAACAAGCATTCATAATTTCCTTCATTAGGATAATTTGATTCTTCATTATTAGATACACTATTGTCCTTTTCAACATAAAAACTCTTTTTGATAAATTTAGCCTTATGGTCCTTTTTTATCATCAGTAGCTTTAATAGGACATTTAGGTGGACAATGACCTATCTTTCCACAATTGAAACATTTGAAAGGTAGCTTACCTTTGTATTTTTAGTACCCTTATTAAATCTCCTCAAAAAAATTTCTTCCACCTCATCAAGATCATCTGGATTTGATCCATAATCCTTTTCCACTTTACAAACATTATTAAAAGTAGTTTCTTTGTTTGTAGCATCTTGACCAAACTCTCTCATTTCAAAAGAAGTTGAAGAACCAAACATCTGATCTCTAGAATAATTATACAGATTATGAGCTTCCCCAAAAGTAAAAACTTTAGAAATATAAGCTTTAGGGAGATTTCTTAAGACCTTTATCACAACTTCACTTTCATCCAACTTTCCACCAAGACCATTGATGACATTGAAAACTTCACCAACTTTGAGTATTGAGGCAATAATATCTTCATCTTTAGAGATCCTTAGGGTTTCAAATTTGGATTTGTAGTTCTACATCTTTGCTTATTTGACCTTGTCATCTCATTCATAGATACCTTCAATATTTTTCTAGATCTCTTTAGCAAACTTCAGACTTATCAACTTTCCAAGTTTAGAATAAAAAAGACCACCCAATATTGCATTCCTTTCTTTGCAATTTTTTTCATAATACTTGATCTTATCATCACTTTTCAAACTATTTAAGGGCATAGTATAACCTTTGTCAACAATTTTCCCAACACCAAATCAAAGAGAAACCATAAAGGACTCCATCCTAGCTTTCTAGTAGGTAAAATTTGTTCCATCGAACAAAGGATATTTCACACCTTTCCTATGTGCCATCCAAATCTACCTCAAGCAGTTAAACTTCTTCTTGGAATCCAAAACTTTGATACCAATTGTTAGATGCATAGAACATGTGAGAGAGGGGAGGTGAATCATTTGTATACTTTAAAACATTCAAACCCTCAATATCTTTCCAAACCTTGATCAACCATTAAACCCTTAACATAAATTAATAGAATGTAAACATGTAAATAAGTAATTCAAACACATGAAACATATAAGAACACTAGATTTATGTGGAAAACGCAAGAAGGAAAAAATCATGGTGGGGATTAGCTCACTAATCTATTAATTGCAACACCAAATAGAATAAAGCTCACTACCGAGAAAGATAAAGAAATGTTCATTAATAGTGTCTCACTACCAAAGGACTCACTATCCAGAAGAAAGGGAGGCTCAAGTTCCAATTTGAACTGTTAACAATATATTTCTATCTCAAAACCCCTATTCTATCGAGTGAATACACTAGATGTTTTATCTCTGCTTTCTATAGTGATCATGATCTAAAAACCTTTCCAACATTCTCTAATTACTACAATATGGATGCAATATTGATTATATCCCCATCAATAATTAGATAGGTAATCATTTTTATTACATAGGTAATATTTCATCAATATTGTAACGTATAAAATAAATGTGTTTTTTAAGATAAAAGGAAAAAGCCTATAATATTATTAATAATAAATTTTTTTTGAGATTACATATATATAGCTTAAAAGCTTATAATAATGTTCAGAAAGGTTTCTTGAATGACTTTCATAAAAATAATTTTAATAATGTAAAAATATATATTTAATTATGCTACATTATAGAGACATGATTACTACATGGGTTTGATACATGGGGATCCTTTATTTTTTATTGATATAATGAGATGAGTATTCCCTGTTGCCTTCATGTTGGGAAAATATTTACTACAAAAATATAGCATCAAATATTTAACTCAAGGTTCACGAATTTTTTATTTTATTGGTTTGAGGCACATGGGTTATGGAATACCACTTAGATATTTATACAAGATTTTTCCTATAAAAATAAGTACATGAGTAGTTATTGAGGTTGGCTTACACAAATTTTGGTTTGTTTGCTAAGGTTGGATTGAGAATCTCTTATAGGTGTCATATGTGACTAGAGGGAGCATGGATTGGGATATGTGGTCAAATGGTTCTTGTTTTCTTGTTCACATCAAGTAGTTCAATTGGCACAAATGATTATTTAAAGGCCTTGCATGAAGACTTTACAAGTGTATTGTTTTTTTTTTTTTTGAGATAAAGCATAAATAAATTATGATTCTTTCTAGAGGTTAGGTTTTTCAAAGGTACATATGGTGTTATCTTGTGGTATGTTTATTATTCTTTTACATTGTGTATTATGAATGAATTTAATTACTTATTTTTGTTGTTATGGCTGTGAGGGTAGTCAAATCCATTTCTTTATGGGTAAAGATGTAGATATTTAAAATTTATGGATGCATTGCGAGTTTGGAGTTTTTGAGATGACTTTATACATGGGTTTTTTTTTAATTTCCATTCCTTTTATGATGGTTTCTAAGGCGAAGCTTTGTATATGAGCTCCTATTCCAAAACATACCTCAACATTGGATGCAAAATATCCAAAATCTATAGACACATATCAAAAATAATATTTTTTAAAAAAATGAATTTTGTGTGTGCTTGAAGAGGTTTTATTGGGTGAAAATTATGTTTTTTAAATAAACATCCATACAACTCATATGATCTATACAATCATACATTAAGTAATCAAATAATGTATAGTTTATGAAAATTGGTAGAATCTAGTACATTCTTTCTTTGTTATTGTTGGAGTATATCTCAATATGGAACATGATTTATTTTCATAAGTACTAGTATAAGAGATGGGCACAAGTGACTAGCACGTCTTAGTCTTATAATTATTATTTTCGAGAAGAATGTGAAGTTCTAAGAAAATTTACTACTTTCATGAAGTTTTCTCTTTTCTATCATATTATTTGATAAACATCTTTAGCATGATATGATAATTTTATATGAAAGAGAAATAGAAGAGTGTTTTGTGATTGAAAATAAATCTAACATATTATTTATTAAAGGAATTTGTAAGTCTATAATGGGGATGAGATATGTAAGAAAGGGTAACAAGATTACTATTGCAAGTAGCATTCCTATTTGGAGCTGAGACCTCAATACATACAATTTTATTAATTTGTGAATAATAAAGGGGTATTTTAGTAGTAAAGAGAATGGTATTTTATCATAGATACCTACCATGTGTAGTATAAATAGTTACTACATGGGGATTAATTAAGAATAAATTAGTTTTCTACCTTCAAAAGGTTATTTTGACTACATAATTAATTAATTTAACCTTTTCCAATAAAAAACTTTATTTTCATTTTTAGTTTGTAACCAATTATATGAAAAACTATTGCTACATAAAGATAAATATAAAGAAGAAAGAGCCAAAACTTTAACTTGTGCTCCATTTCTTTCCATGCAAATGTGTTTTATATTGGAGGATGGCTACAAGACTCTCTTTCCACAAGAATTATAAACTAAATTAACCCAAGCTATTTTAACTTTTCAATTTAAACCATTGATGAAAAATTAATTAATTGTTTAGACCCAAGTTTTTGAAGCTAAATATTGACTTATTACAAGTTGTTGGATACATCTATTAAAAATATTCGAATGTAAATTTAATTTTAGCTATATTTTTTAATTATTTAGAAACTTTCTAGATATCAATAATAACACATTGAAACTTTTATACATATCTAATGAGCATAGTCAATCCAACTATTTTTTTAATCAAATATTGTAAATTTAAGATTATGAGAATTGTATGTAATTGATTGATAAATATGTATTGTTGTCTTATGTATTTCTCTTCAAAGATTATTGTAATGAAAGTATTTTACCTTCTTGTATCCATACTTATGTGCATATTGGGCAAGCAATAATTAGTTTTAAAATAGATTTGTCCTCCTAACATACTTAAATTTTTCATCTTCAAAAAATTGGATTATCTCTCTCTCTATCTATCTATCTTAGCCCTTCTTCTCTTTTATACCTTATTGTTCAAATAAACATTCAATATTCAAATCCATGAAGATGAATCTATTTCTATTTTTAACAATAGATTTACTAGTAACATTTTAGATATTACTAAGGAATAGAGGCCTAAGTTATTAGTTAGTGTGGACTTGTATTATGACACATATGAGTCCAAGTTGATACCCTCTTAAAGGCGAGAACATGTGAATCTATGCCAATCTTACCATTTGGTTATCTTTATTAAAAAAAGAGATAAATAAAAGATCTTAAATTTGAGAAACACTAACATTTTTACTAATGATATATTTCATTTAGATGTTTAACCTAAGGGGCATGCAACATATGTTAGTATTCATACAAAATATGTTGAATATGTAGCCTCAATAAACTAGAGCTGGACTATCATCTTTCATACTTTTGTATATGTGAATGAATATGCGATAATAGGAATTCAATATGAAGTTATCACTCTGGAGGATATGGATGTTGAAGACTAAGTCATTATATAGAGATCTTTATTTATTTTCCCTCAAGCATGCCAACTTACCTATGTAGAGTGTGATACATGTGTAACTAGATGGGAGATGCGAAAGAGGATACTCATGATATTTAATGTAGCAGTGATTTTTTTTCAATAGGTCATGATGAATTAAATCTTATAAAATAGAGTTGTAACTATAAGAGCTTAGTTATTAATATAAGAAACCTTAAGTTTCTAATATTAAATAGTTGTTGAGCTAAGTGAGGGCACCTATTATAAATATGTTTCAAGTATGTAAAAATATATTGATCAGCTATCATAATGGTGATTCATTTAAAATATCCACTTTTCTAGAGCTTGGTTTGACCACTAGTCAGTATAAGAACTTTCGTATTGATGAAGGTTTTGATTAAAATAATAGAGATGAAGGTGCTACCACTATGCTCAATGGTTTTATTTCATACTTGATTGCATGTATGCAAGATACGGAGTTGTCATATTTTAGTAGCCTTAAATAGTCTATATGGTTTTGTTCATCCAAAGATCATGCCTAGAATTTAAAGTTTTTAGTTTATTATTTCAAAGGAAACATGTTTTTCAAAAGAAGTGTACAATAAGTATGCTTTGTTGAATAATGTGAATATGGGGATTTCAAGTTTGATCTTGATTTATGTAATGTAATTTTCCATTAAGATGATTTTCAGACACAAGAATATTAAGAACTTTGATTTCCTAATGTGATAAACAAAGCCTACCAACATGTGTAATTATGAATCACATTCTACTTCCTTAAAGCTGATTATCAATATGATAATATCACTTTATTTTATTAATATATGATGTGTGATTAGTTTCTTGGTTAAAGATAAGAAAAAGAAGATGAATCTGACACCTTCTTGCTTCACTAAAGGGGGGTCATGAACATTCTTTCATTTCTAAGTATATTTATAATTTTAATAGGAAGAATTTCTAGGAAATTTTAACTCAACTAAAAGTATTATGTGTGAAAGGGAAATAATACTTTCTTATTTTATTAGCTATGGCCTTGGGCCATGGGAGACATGTGTAGTGTAATGCCCCATCTTGTAACCTAAGGAATGTTGCATTGTCTACGAAAGTGTAATAATTTTTTTTTTTTAAGTATTAATATTAACTTTATTAGTTGCATACATTCTCTAGGTAACGCGACGACACACAACTTGAGAATCCCATAGATGAATTTAGTATTTAGCATTGTATGTATTTAGTTAACATAAACTTAAAATTAAACATTGCATAACATTTGAATTCCATTCATGAAAGTATAAAGTACAAGTAAGATTCTTACATAGCATTTGAAATGACATTACAATACTCATTCTTCAGATCAGGTAGATCAAATAATAGTTTACAATTACATATTACAAATGTTCACCTCACAAACATTTGAGGAATGTTACAAATACAATATTTCCAATGATACAATTGAGGAAGTACACATATATCCAAATACGAGCTCTCCATCCATGAAGCTCTCGTTGCCATGATCAAGAAATGGGGACCCAACGGAGTAAGGTGCAGATTCCACCCAACGATGTGGTACCCGTAGGTCCACCCACCATGTTAGGAGATAATAATAAGGTTCCCTAGACATAACCTACAAACCCTAAACACAAGTAAAAACCATAAACAAACTATACAATTACATACTTAACTTATTGGTTACATTGCTTCCAGAATTAGGCTAATCAAACATGCTCATTTCACAAGGTTACTATTATTTTCAGTCGAGTGTCATCATAATGTTGCATAGGTTACCCTGGTGTTTCTTCCTAGGTTTCAACCCCCAACTTGGGTTACCCTGGTGACCTCTTACGAAACTCGGCCCCTCATGCAAACTATTGCGGAATCGAATATCTTTTAAAATTACAAGATATCGACTTTTCCATTCCAGGCCTTCTCGACTCATTCTCAAGACTGAACTAGCTCTTAAGTCCATGAGTGAGGCACAATTAATCCAGTTAAATATTTTAGAAAACCCAATGTGTTGATTTAATTTTCACTGACTTACTAACTCTACATGAGTTACCCAGACACCACTTTGTGTGTCGGCCCTCACAAAGAGCCACTCCCCTAAAAATAACACAAGGAATCAAAATTCACTAACTAAGGTAGGCAAAGTGCACAAGAAACAACATATAATACACAACATAACACAATGGTCATCACATCATGTTCATAGAACCAGGTGTCTAAACACCATGCAAAACCATGTACACTACCTTAGTCAACACAAGGATTGTATTTAAACAATTACAATTTCCACATTAATGACAAACTAATTTGGAAGACTTGTACTTCTAACACATTCCCAATTTGCCAAATAAAAATGAACACAATTTAAAGAAAATCCAAACAATAGGAATCTACATTAGGATTTACTAAATCCAGTCAAGAGAAATAAAATTTGCATGAAAATATATTAACCTGGTTAAAATTTATTATCAAAATAATCTAATTTTAACTTTCACAATTTCACTTATCAATAAATGTCAAATTTTCTTTTCCAACCTTATTGTTATAAATCTAGCTGATGTTATACTTAACTTACATTTAAACTCAAAGAAATTCTTATTTCATTACTAAATTAAATATGAATTTTAAAAATTGTTTAAATAAATAAATATATATATATATATAAGTATTATAAATTAAAAAAAACCCTAAATCGAAATCCCATTCGAAATTCCATTTTTTTTAAATTAACAAAAAGTTTTACACATTATACACAGAGCTATGTATTATACAGCCCATGGTTGCATTCGCAACCCTCCCCGTATGGGGAGGTGACTATGTGGTAGCCGCGTGCTGCCTGTGAGGGAAACATCAGCTATCTCCGCAGCCGTCGCCCCATATGGGGGCAGATGTGGGGTAGCCTTTGTAGCCCCCATAACTCACACAATATATTTTTAAAAAATAAAATAAAAATAAATGAAAAACTATGTTTAAATACTGCGATTTTTTGGTAATTACTTCCATTTACAAAAATGTCAAACCCTTAATTTTGCTCGTACGGTGATTTCAAAATAAATATTCATATAATTATAAACAAATAACTTTCACAATCCAATATATATATGAATCCATAAATATATGTGTATATAAATTTTTATATATTATATATATATATATATAAATTTATATATATATATATATAAATTTATATATATATATTATTTATATATATATATTTATATTTATATATATATATATATTTACAATTAAATAAATGACAAATATTTAAATCAGGAATAGATTTTCAATAGGGTTCTTCAAAGGGAAGTTGAGAAATTTAATAGTACGCACAAAAATTTTCCCCAACAAATTCTAATTTATTCCCAGAGGTTTCAATTTCTTTTTTTAAACTAAATCATTTCCTTCACAAATTTCTTGACTCAAACTACTTTCTACAAAGATTGTACCAATCTACAGATGTTTTCTTTGAATCTTTTTCTTTCATTTTCCCTGATTTCTCTACATATCCATGTTTTCTTGAAATTTACACAGAAATCCACAAATCCTTATAGAAATATTATAGTAAACAATTTTTCCAAGAAGAACAAGGATTTTAACAAAATAAAATTTCTTCTACAGGTAATATAAAACTTATTTACATAGACATTTTTTTTTTTTCAAAGTAGACAAATTAAAATACACAGGAAAATACCTATACTCCTGAAGCTTTGAAAATAATACTTGGCTGTAGAAGAGAAAATTTGTTGCCTGTTGCGTGCAATCCTCCAAAGCTCCTCTAGAAAACAAATACCCAAAAGAAAACAAATACTAAACAAAGACAATTCCAAGACTACTTCCAGAAATATTTTGCAAATCACAGAGGAAGTCAGAAAATTACACAAATCAATATTTTTTTAGCAGAACCCTGTTCTTTTCATTTCCCATGAAGTAATTTCATGTTTCCCCAAAAAACATAATATCTTTCGAGAGAATCCTCAACAAACAAAAAAGTAATTAATTTAACTATCACACATGTCGAGAAGAAAATATCTTCTAACCACCTCTTGGATGATTCTTTCTTTCTTCCTTATCAAGAATTCTTGCATTTAAATAATTTAAAGAATTCAAATTTCAAAATAAAATTTCCCTTTTCTTTATTTAATTTATTTATTTAACAATTAAAATTTCATTTCCAACAAAGCAATTTAATTTAAATTTAATCTAATCTTACAAATAAAGTAACTTTAATTTAATTAAATAATTTTAATCTCGATGATTAAATTACTTAGCCAAATAAGCTAATTAATTAATTAAATAAAATGTAAAGATTTATTTTCAACATTTAAAATTAGTTTTAATAAACATTAAATTAATAGAATATTAATCTATCATTAATTTATCAATATTTGTCTTTCATAACAAATAAACCAATCCAATACAAACGAGACCACCAAAGACACCAGACTTCAACTGACGACATACTTGTGACTGGGTTTAAGACTAGTCTAGGAAGAACCTTGTTTCTACCTCCCAAAAAAAATTTCCCTTGAGTCTTGACACGCTTAGACCTAAGAAACCAGGTGGAGTCGGTGTCATGTACCTGCAATCCTGCAATCAGATGAATAACATATATATATAATCCATGTTTCAAACACACCGTGTGGAGAAAATCATGGAAATCATAGGACACTCACAAGTGAGTGATGTAACTTTGTTCTCCACATGAATACACATCACATCAAACTGATAAATTAAATAACAGTTAATCTACCATAAACATATATATAGCAATAACATCTAAAGGAAACATCTACGCTAATACAAAGCATGTCATAAATTAATTATCACCATACAATGTTTCACCATATCACCAAATAAATCCACCATCGCTCTAATTTCAGTGATCAAAATATCTAAAACAAAGTACTAAACCTTCTTGCTTCACTAAAGGGGGATCATGAACATTCTTTCATTTCTAAGTATATTTATAATTTTAATAGGAAGAATTTCTAGGAAATTTTAACTCAACTAAAAGTATTATGTGTGTAAGGGAAATAATAATTTCTTATTTTATTAGCTATGGCCTTGGGCCATGGGAGACATGGGTAGTGTAATGCCCCATCTTGTAACCTAAGGAATGTTGCATTGTCTATGAAAGTGTAATAATTTTTTTTTTTAAAGTATTAATATTAACTTTATTAGTTGCATACATTCTCTAGGTAACGCGACAACACACTACTTGAGAATCCCATAGATCACTTTAGTATTTATCATTGCATGTATTTAGTTAACATAAACTTAAAAGTAAACATTGCATAACATTTGAATTCCATTCATGAAAGTATAAAGTAAAACTAAGATTCTTACATAGCATTTGAAATGACATTACAATACTCATTCTTCATATGAGGTAGATCAAATAATAGTTTACAATTACATATTACAAATGTTCAACTCATAAACAATTGACCAATGTTACAAATACAATATTTTCAATGATACAATTAAGGAAGTACACATATATCCAAATACGAGCTCTCCATCCATGAAGCTCTCGTTGCCACGATCAAGAATTGGGGACCCAACGGAGTAAGGTGCACGTTCCACCCAACCATGTGGTACTCGTAGGTCCACCCCCCTTGCTAGGAGATAGTAATAAGGTTCCCTAGACATAACCTACAAACCCTAGACACAAGTAAAAACCATAAACAAACTATACAAGTACATACTTAACTTATTGGTTACATTGCTTCCAAAATTAGGATAATCAAACATGCTAAGTTCACAAGGTTACTATTTTTTAAGGTGGAGTGGCATCACAATGTTGCATAGGTTACCCTGGTGTTTCTTGCTAGGTTTCGGTCCCCAACTTGGGTTACCCTGGCAAGCTCTTATGAAACCTGTCCCCTCATGCAAACTTTTGCGGAATTGAATATCTTTTAAAATTACAAGATATCGACTTTTCCATTCCAGGCCTTCTCGACTCATTCTCAAGACTGAACTAGCTCTTAAGTCCATGAGTGAGGCACAATTAATCCAGTTAAATATTTTAGAAAACCCAATGTGTTGATTTAATTTTCACTGACTTACTAACTCTACATGAGTTACCCAGACACCACTTTGTGTGTCGGCCCTCACAAAGAGCCACTCCCCTAAAAATAACACAAGGAATAAAAGTTCACTAAGGTAGGAAAAGTGCACAAGAAACAACATATAATTCCCAACATAACACAATGGTCATCACATCTTGTTCATAGAACCAGGTGTCTAAACACCATGCAAAACCATGTACACTACCTTAGTCAACACAAGGATTGTATTTAAACAATTACAATTTCCACATTAAAGACAAACTAATTTGGAAGACTTGTACTTCTAACACATTCCTAATTTTCCCAATAAAAAGGAACACAATTTAAAGCAACTCAAAACAATAGGAATCTACATTAGGATTTACTAAATCCAGTCAAGACAAATAAAATTTGCATGAAAATACATTAACCTGGTTAAAATTTATTATCAAAATAATCTAATTTTAACTTTCACAATTTCACTTATCAATAAATGTCAAATTTTCTTTTCCAACCTTATTGTTATAAATCTAGTTGATGTTATACTTAACTTACATTTAAACTCAAATAAATTCTTATTTCATTACTAAATTGAATATGAATTTAAAAACTTGTTTAAATAAATAAATATATATATATAATAATTATAAATTAAAAAAAAATCCTAAATCAAAATCCCATTCGAATTAATAAACATTCAAAATTCCATTTTTTTAAATTAACAAAAAGTTTTACACATTATACATAGAGTTGTGTATTATATAGCCCATGGCTGCATTTGCAGCCCTCCCCATATGGGGAGGTGACTGTGTGGTAGCCGTGCGCTGCCTGTGAGGGCAGCCGCTGGCTGCCTCCACAGTCGTTGCCCCATATGGGGGTGGTTGTGGGGTAGCCCCTGCGGCCCCCATGACTCACACAATATATTTTTAAAAAAAATTAATGAAAAATAAATGAAAAACTATGTTTAAATACTGTGATTTTCTGGTAATTACTTCCATTTACAAAAATGTCAAACCCTTAATTTTTCCCGTACGGTGATTTCAAAATAAATATTCATATAATTATAAACAAATAACTTTCACAATCCAATATATATATAAATCCATAAATATATGTGTATATAAATTTATATATATATTATATATATATTCACAATTAAATAAATGACAAATATTTAAATCAGGAATAGATTTTCAATAGAGTTCTTCCAAGGGAAGTTGAGAAATTTAATAGTACGCACAAAAAATTTCCCCAAAAAATTCTAATTTATTCCCAGAGGTTTCAATTTCTTTTTTTTAAATAAATGATTTCCTTCACAAATTTCTTGACTCAAACTACTTTCTACAGAGATTGTACCAATCTACAAATGTTTTCTTTGAATCTTTTTCTTTCATTTTCCCTGATTTCTCTACATATCCATGTTTTCTTGAAATTTACATAGAAATCCACAAATCCTTACAAAAAGATTACAGTAAACAATTTTTCCGAGAAGAACAAGGATTTTAACAAAATAAAATTTCTTCTACAGGTAATATAAAACTTATTTACATAGACAATTTTTTTTTTCAAAGTAGACAAATTAAAATACACAAGAAAATACCTGTACTCATGAAGCTTTGAAAATAATACTTGGCTATAGAAGAGAAACTTCGCTACCTGTTGCATGCAATCCTCCAAAGCTCCTCCAGAAAACCAATACCCAAAAGGAAACAAATACTAAACAGAGACAATTCCAAGACTACTTCCAGAAATATTTTGCATTCACAAAGGAAGTCAGAAAATTACACAAATCAATATTTTTTTTAGCAGAACCCTGTTCTTTTCATTTCCCGTGAAGTAATTTCCTGTTTCCCCAAAAAACATAATATCTTCCAAGAGAATCCTCAACAAACAAAAAAGTAATTAATTTAACTATCACACATGTCGAGAAGAAAATATCTTCTAACCACCTCTCGGATGATTCTTTCTTTCTTCCTTATCAAGAATTCTTGCATTTAAAGAATTCAATTTTCAAAATACAATTTCCCTTTTCCTTATTTAATTTATTTATTTAACAATTAAAATTCCATTTCCAACAAAGCAATTTAATTTAAATTTAATCTAATCTTACAAATAAAGTAACTTTAATTTAATTAAATAATTTTAACCTCAATGATTAAATTACTTAACCAAATAAGCTAATTAATTAATTAAATAAAATGTAAAGCTTTATTTTCAACATTTAAAATTAATTTTAATAAACATTAAATTAATAGAATATTAATCTATCATTAATTTAAGAAAATTTGTCTTTCATAACAAATAAACCAATCAAACACAAACAAGACCACCAAAGACACCAGACTTAAATTGACGACATAGTTGTGACTGGGTTTAAGACTAGTCTAGGAAGAACCTTGTTACTACCTCCCAAACAACATTTTTGTTGAGTCTTGACACGCTCAGACCTGAGAAACTAGCTAGAGTCAGTGTCATGTACCTGCAATCCTGCAATCAGATGAATAACATATATATATAATCCATGTTTCAAACACATCATGCAGAGAAAATCATAGAAATCACAGGGCACTCGCAAGCGAGTGATGTAACTCCGTTCTCCACACCAATACACATCACATCAAACTGACAAATTAAATAACAGTTAATCTACCATAAACATATATATAGCAATAACATCTGAAGGAAACATCTACACTAATACAAAGCATGTGAGAAATTAATTATCACCATACAATGTTTCACCATATCACCAAATAAATCCACCATCGCTCTAATGTCAGCAATCAAAATATCCAAAACAAAGTACCAAACCTTCTTGCTTCACTAAAGGGGGATCATGAACATTCTTTCATTTCTAAGTATATTAATAATTTTAATAGGAAGAATTTCTAGGAAATTTTAACTCAACTAAAAGTATTATGTGTGAAAGGGAAATAATACTTTCTTATTTTATTAGCTATGGCCTTGGGCCATGGGAGACATGTGTAGGAGTTAACCTAGATTCAATTAATTTAGGCACAAATTATAGTGTAATACATTGCTGCTATGTTGAAATTTAGGTCATGCAATTCCTTGCATTACATAACTTGATACAATATTTCTATTTCTTGATCCTAAAAATTTATTTAATAAGGCATGCTATGGACTCTATGTCTAGATTCTAGTTGATTGTGTTGATAATGAATAAAAAAAGCCTCTGCAATCGTGTAGAATGGGAGTCTCACATCTATGTTCCTTTTTTACAACATACAGGAGATATTTATAATGTTGATTTAAGTGTGGCCCCTACATCAAAGATTTGTGGCATGCTTCTCTTTCTTTTATATTGGAGTTGAGTGGTTCTCTCAAGTCTAGTTAGATATGTTTTTAAGTCCTTAAGGAACATCAAGGGAATATGTGATTTGTTTATACACTATAGTTCACAAAGGATTTTAAACTTCTTTGTTGAGCCCTTTGGGCTTTAGATATGAATATATGTTTAGTAAAAACCTAATTTTTTCACTAACTTAAATATTAAAAATATCCTTGCATCGAAGTGTGGCATGTTCATATGTGCAAGAAGCCCTATAGAATCATCTCTTTTATTTGTTATAATCTGGTTAGAGATTTCACATCCAAATATTTTATTTGTTCTTTCACATACACCATCATATTGCATCAAGGCATATTGTAAGACTTTGTGTTGTTTTTAATGTTTGTTAGAGGTTACTAGATTGGTGCATCCAAGGGTTTTAACAAATATGAATATTCCCTTTTTAGAGAAATGTCCCTAAATGTGTACCCCAAACATCATCAATTAGAAAATAAATATCATTATTGTTGAAGTGATTACATCAAAGTGTTACTAAATAGATATATTAAGATGAGATCCAATCAGTGCATAGTGTATTTTTTCTAAATAGTGGAGATCTATTCTACAATTAGATAAGCAAAATTTTGACAATCATTTTCTTGGTCTTGAGGTGGTCACCTAATAGATCATTACATTCTAGAGTGATATATAGCAAATTACAACGCTCGACAAAATTAAATTAACATTAGACCTAGAGCTATACAAATTTATTTTTCAATTTCTTTTTTTTCATTTAGGTCTATAAATAGTTAGACTCGGCCCTTGATTCTACAATTTGTAAATAATTATGCCGATTTAACTATTTTAACATAGTATATTTGTGTAAAGTAAAAGTAACTTACATATTACAAATGTATGTATTTGAAAATTACATAAAGATATTAATCTTGAGAAACCATTATACTAGTATAAATAATTTAAGATAGACACCACTAAACAAATGTCTAATTGTTATTCTTCACAAAAATATATTTCAAATATAAGAGCTAGATAAAGTGAAAATATGATAGCCATACACTTTTACCTTATGCTTGGGGTCTGCTTTGAATAAAGATAACAAGGTATACAAGTGAAGTATTCTTGGAGCGAATTCATATAATTCCACCATCACTTATCATTACAAATATATTTTGATCCTTAGATCTCCACTCGCCACCTTGGACCAGATTCACATGTGTAGATTTAACTTTAATTGTTTCTACAATCACAAGTCTAAACCGCTTAAATCTTGAAATGTCAAATCCAAATATAAACATTTATGTGCTATATTAAGGTATTTAAAGGCATTCGAAATCAAGGAGGACATAGGATTGTTGTAGGATTATCAAGCACATTCACATAACAGTTGTTATCGATGATCATTTTTATTGAAGTTACAATGCATGCCATTTTCGCAATGTATGAAACAACGTGCGTAATTGCAATGTTATTACAAATCGAAATACCCTATTCGACTCCTTAGCGATGTTAGGAGAAATGAACCCACTGGCCTTTGCTAGGAATTTTGCCATTGACGACGAAAAACATGTAATATCCAAGAGGAGCAGCCACAACCGTCGGGAGAGAGGTTACTATCATAGAATAAACTGTGGTGGAGTTTGGAGCCACTACCAGTGTGGATACGGAGAGGGAGAGCATCCTCTGGCCCATGGATGTGGTGAGAGTTGTGAAGGGCAGAGTGTACGCATTAAACTTTACCACGTTGCTACTCATCAGACCGAATGCAACTGAGAAGGTGACCGTGAAGGTGGCGCCATAAGCAATATTGGAGGAGGAAGGCATGGTGGTTATCTGCAGGCAGAGGATGGCATAGACGCTCTCCAAATAATAAGGGTTGTACGCATCCAAATGGAGCTCTGTTGGGAATTGCGTTCTCATGAAAACGTAATTGAAGTGTGGGTTGGAGCCGCCTGCCATAACTCTCCCGTCGGGCAAGATGTTGGTAGTGGAATGGTACATTCTCGCGATACCGTTGGCCGCCAGAATGTAGAAACGCTACTGCGCGATGGGTAGACTGTGTCTGAAGAGGTAGGGTGTGAAGACGGGCGTGTTGGCCATGTCCCACCCAGCCACACCTTTGGCAGCTTCGTTTATGATTAGAATTTCGCCGTTGGGGAGAATGAGCATGTCCGACATGGTTCTTGGCCCGGGCATGTCTTCCATGCTCCACGAAGGATTGGCGTCCGTGATGACCATTCTTCTGCAGCTATGTAGGGCGGGCGTGAAATTACCAGCTTTGGCAGCGACAAATCCACCGTCGGGGCAGCCATCGCAGACGAGGATTTCCACCTTGCTAAACCCATCAGAGGCAGAGAGCGGAAGCATCACGAAAGAGCCCGTGGAAGGGTAGTTCCGTGGGTCGTCGCCCAGAATTCTGGGAAATGTTTTCAACACCATGTTGTTCTTGTAGTCGAGGAGAATGGAGTCCCTGTTGGCGAAGATCAAGAGATTTCCGTCGGAGGAGAGATGGAGGAACGGATACAGGTTGTTCTCAACTGTCGAGCTGGTTCAGGTTTGGGTGAGGAAGGGCAGGTTGTACGTTCCCTCACCCGGCCGCCTGGGAATGAACTCATAGTTAAACACGCCGGTGCCTCCCACCATGATGATGCAGTTGTCGGGCAGGATCTGGTTCGTGGCGTACCATCGGTTTGCGAGAAGCGTAACGGGCTCAGAATTATCCCAGTTGCAAGAGGCGTCGGAGTAAGGAACAAAGTACTAGATATCTGTGGCTCCGTCCCACCACCCGCCCATATGAACGAGGGTCCCGTTGGTGGCAAAGGCTCCAGAGGAGCACTAGGTGTCGGTGAAGATCATGAGTGGCTTGATGGTGTTGGTGGCTATGTTGTATTCGATGGAGTGAGCCCAGCAGTCGTGGGTCAGGGCCTGGTCCTGTGGGTTGTCATGGCAGTGCCCATTATCCAACAAGAGCTGCGACGGGCCGAAGTTGGTCCGATTGAACATCACCACCGTGTTTTTGTATGTGGTGGTCGTGTGCATAGCTGAGATGCCGCCCTTCTCTACCAGAAGATTCCATCTTCCCAGCTTCACTGCTAGTTTCCCAGTTGTGTCCCACGACCAGATGCTTAACATCACAAGCATCATAAGCCAGAAATACCGAATTCTAGATGACATTTTCATTATGGCTATCTCTCAAACTAACACTCTTTATTAAGTGCGAGATTGATGACGAAAGCCTCATGATTTGATGGACATTTATAGGCTTCTGCACATAGGAAGTCAAATGGCACAGGATAGGATTAATTGGTGACCTGGCTTATCTTGTGTCAGGAACAAGAACAGCCATGTGATGCCTTTTATGATTTAATTTCTTGTTCGTCCTTCCTACAATTGACTCTAATGTCATATTGATAATCCCACAGCACTCTGGTTGCATTTGCAGACGACATTAAGTTGATTCTTATCGAACGTTTTAAATTTCTCCCGTGCTATAACAATTTTACTAAATTCGAACGCCTTGCGCTATGTTTACTAATCTCTGCCGCATGTGAAGTGCAACCTGCAACTATCTTCTCCACCTACTGCAAATTGCAATAATGGTCAACTTCAATCTTGCTGTCTGAGCGTTTGGAATTCTCTGATGATGTCAGTCTGCGTCTGCAAGCTGCTGAAGGCAGTCGAAGCTCAATAAAATTCCTATTCAAATTTGAGTAATAACATTGAGATAAACAAGCAAACGCTACCGTTATTATATTATTTTTGTTTCGACCACCTTTCTTCTTATCTCTAAATTAAAAGGGCAATCCGAATCCAATAAACGGATGTGTTTTTCTCTTACTGAATCCCAGAGAATAAACCATTTTGACAATCAATCAAAAAAATGACATTTTCATTCTTACATTAGAATTTCGCTGTAATGGTCTGTCATCACCTCGACGTCATCTCCTAAACACTTTTATGTCGACGAAAAGGTGTTTTAACACGTTTTTCAATAGCCGACTATTGGAAAGGTATTTTAATGGATCTCCATCATCCACGATAAAGGGGTCATTCCATAGGCTTATGTCAAAAGCCTGTCAACCTGATCTCTGCCATATGGGAGTAGCGAAGGCTACAAGGCGTTCATTTAAGTATGGTCGACAAGTGCAGATGTACCTATTGAGGAAAAGAAATTTAAACCGTCCTCTTATTCAATTTTATATATTGATTAAATTATGCTTTAATTCTTCAATAAAATTATTTCATTTTTAACATAATTTTATAAATTATCAAGAAAAAATTTGCACAAATTTTTCATTAAATAATTTTAATTTGAATGAAATTTTATAACTTATCAAGGAAAAACAAACATTATTTAGTATTTATAGAATTATTTCATTGAGATTAATTTATTTTCAAGAAATATTTTAGTTTACAATAAATTTAATGCACCAAATGAGGATTCGGTATCTGAAACTTTTAGGGTGGAAAGAAGTGAAGGAAGAGCACACCACTACTTAGATAGGAATCAAATTTACACCAAAATTATTCTCAACACTTCCTCAAACAATAATTATCCTTATCAATTAGAACTAGCAAACTAGGTTGGCCAAACCTACACTAACACTAACAAGTGACAACAAGAACACATCTCTAGGTTTAGAAACATCTCGTGGACCACACAACAACACTTCATAACATATCAGAATATTCCACATCATTGGGATATTTTCCACAACTATTGGAACCACTTGAAACACAAAAACACCTTTATTCTATGCAACTAGACATACTGGAACATACATCCAATGCACTAGACAACCTTATGAAACAACTTAGAACCTAAAATTCAAGGGAAGGCAGATACAAACATACTGTCAAACACATCTTCCATTGTAGTATGATATAAAACCTAAAACTATAGATATGAAACCTCTGAAAAGCTCTAATCATCATGTCTAAACCAAATGAGTATATCTTCAGTCACAAAGAAATGCGGAGAAAAACACTAAACACCACTCTTTCACACTGAACTCTTTTATATTCAAATTTTCTCAAAAGCACTTTGAAACCAAGAAAAAAAACTACATCAACAATAATTATCACATACATCAATGAAAATATTGATGACAACACCACAACATAGTGCAACACTTTTCAACATCAAAAAATCTCCCTTAACACAAGTCAGGCCAACAACCTCTGTAACTACACTAAAGTAGGATATCAATGACAACAACATGTGTTGACATCAATACGAGTAATTCCAAGAACATCATCAATACATTAGCATTTGAAAACTACCTTTATACAAGAGGTTGAAATCAATGAAAACACCCAAGCAACTCACAAATAACTCAAGCTTTCAACATCTCTGAAATTCCGACAATCTCCCTCTTTGTCATTGATGGCAACACTTACTTTCTCAAAAACCATAAAAAACAAAAGAAACCAATAAGTGATATTGCAATAAACAATACTTCCCTTGACTACTCTTCATCCCCACTCTTCACAGACTTCTCCTCCCTTAACAGAAGTGTTGTGCCCTTAGCACACACGCCCCATTTGGAACGGGGACCCTCTTTTCTTTCGCCTTGCCGAGTCATTTTTATCGCCACCTCGTTTTGTGTGCCCCCTTTTTTTGGTATTCTAGATTGTCAATGTTGCATTAAAGTCCTACCATAAGTTGACCGTGCCTCCCCCTTTTTATTTTGTCATGCTCTAGGGCTTGGCAGAGTCCCTATGGCAGTTTGACCCTGCTAACGACCCCGGGCCCTGCTGGGCTCGGCCATTTGGGCTTCCCTTGCCGGGTTTCCCTACTGAACCTACCATTCTCGACGGTGTCTGCTTTGCATCCTCCCGGACCCCGGGGTCTAAACCAATGTTTGTTGTCTATTAGAAATTAGTGAAATTCTGACAATGTTTAACCAGTCGGACCTTGAACCCTCGAGTTTCACTTCTAGGGTTCCGACCGTGCTTCGCCGTCCCTCACGGAGAACCTCTGGTAGCTTCCCGCCTCTTGAGTCCTGCCACCACATTTACCATCTAAAGTCTGTGGGAACCCTGACCATCGTCGAGTGCTCTAGGCCTGAACATCTAGAATTCTGTGATGTTTCTACCATCCACGATGGCGGATCTTTGGCGGAACTCCATCCTCTGGGCCCCGACTCTCTCTGCGCCACCGTCGTTCCAACCGAGTCAAAATCAAGTAGCAACCGTCGTCCTGCACCTCCCTGGCCACTAGACACCAGGTCTCCCACTGTCGTTGCCGATATTCAAACTCACCAACCTTTTAGTGTCACCATACCTGCATTTAATGAGATCATTAATGATCATTAGGGGTATAAAAGACCCATCTGACCTGTCATTATCATTTGACAGAGTTGCAGAGTGATTGGAGAACTTGATTGAGGAGCCCACTGTCTTTGACACCTAATGATCATAACCCTCAACATCACTTCATCGATCGTAGGTGGATTCCACATCTCCCCGCATCGTGTTTTCGAGGTTGGTTTTCCGTTCACCCCTCCCATTCATTATTTTCATGATTTCTAAGGGTTAAAATGAACAACAAGCATCAAAACCATGAATGGATGATAAACCATACCGTGGCAGATGAAACCCATATTTTGAAAACTTAGAAAACCTCCTAGGGTGCCCTCATGACTGATCCAGAACCTTCTATCGCCATGGTTGTTCTTCCCGTAGGGAAATCGTCTCCTTCGGCCCCAAAGCCTGTCTTGGCCGTCCAAACTCAAAACCATAAACCTTCCTTCTGATGGCGATTCCTCCCTTCGGGCCCGGCCCATCGGACTTCCTTGTTCAGAAGTCTGTGGGGATGCCGCTATGCCAAAACAGTAGACTGACACTGACCTCCCGACCACCGAGGCCCACCCTTCTCCTTGCCGCTGGCATGTCAGAATTGAACAGGCACCCTTTGGGTCTCTCGGGCCTAGGATCCTAGAGTTCTGCTCCCGGGGTTCCGTGAGTGTGACGCCATCCTTCACGGTGAACCTTTGACAGCGTCCCACCCTCTGGGCTCTGGATCCCCATTCGCGGCTAGGATGTCACTTAATCAAACGACCTCGTTCCCACCGGACTCCACCGCCCGGGAGTCTTGTCCTCATCCGCCGTCTTGAGATCCCCATTCGTGAAAGACAAGCGCCTTCCCGGTACCATAGGCCCGACGCTGAAAAGTGAAATTACAAACTTATGACCGCCCTTTGACCCACCGGACCCTGAACCCCAGAGTTTTATCTTCAGATTTCCTTTTTCTATTTGCCATTCCAAACTACTATCTCCAGACGGCTCTCCAGCCCAAGACTTCCAAATTCTCCTAAACCAATCCAAACGACCCCAAATCTAGAATCTAACTTTGACCAACGTGCTTAGCTCTGGTCCTCCTCATCGTGAACCTCTTAAAATGCTAAAATTTGACCGAAGAGAATCTCTAGGAGCCTTCTGCTGTGTTTTCCCTTCCAAACAATATTCCTGCTGAGGAAGTCCAGCCCTCTAGGCCCGAACTGTCCAAATGCCCTCAATGAAGAGATCAGTAACATTAGGGGATAAAGGGTCATGTTATGCTTAATAAATCGTTTAAAATGGATTTCATCTTTGGAATTTCAACTAACATGAATACTTTTGTGATCCATTATGCTAATTATGCCTATGCTTGCAGAATATATAGAATCGGGTGCAAGACCTTCAGGGGCATCCGCCGAGAAGGACAAAAGAAAGAAGTCAGGTAAAACTCCTTGAGGAAAGGAGGACAAAGACTAGATGAAATACCAATTTCAAGGTGAACCTCTGCACTCAAAAGTCACCACAGATTGGAAGGAGATCACTGATACCAACATAGGCCACGTCAATATTGATGAATTTACACAAAGGGTCAGGGTCAATCCAATGACCAAAAATGCAAGACTGATAAGGCACAGCGGAATAGCAAAGGCTGTTGGATTCCCTCCATCCCTCATGGCCCCTAAGTTGGTCATGGCTTGTCAAGAGGCATATCAAGCTGACACAAGGACAATCATTGATAGAGATGGCAACATTCTTGCCGATATGTCACTTGAGGGGATCACAGAGACCTTCCATATTCCCACATTTCATAGAGGAATGCCAAGCAACATGGGACAATAATCCGGTTGGCTGCAAAAAGTTAATAAATCAACATTGGCTCAAGGAGAAGCAGGGCAACGCTGCGAAGGTTCCTCAAGAACTCTTTCGTAGTGACTTCCACAAAGATTACCACGACTTGGTGACCATGATAAGTAGGGTTATGGGTCTTCCTACAGGTGCCTTCTTTCAGGAGTGGATGGTGTACTTCATTGAGAAAATTCTTTAGGGGAATGAGGACGTCACCACCAAGACTGCATTTTACTGGGGAGGAATAATAAGCAACTACTTCCATGAGCAGTTCGTTAATGTAAAGAAGAGCTCCAAATTTTATATGACTTCTTATCTTGTCTATTCCTTGGTGGATCAAAGACAGTACAATAGGTTGTTTGTGGCACCTAGTCAGGAGCAGGGGTGAAGAATCAAGGCATATGATAGGTACCCGCAGCTCCAGTACTGGAACTTCAAGAGGGAATACTGCAGAGTAAACGATGCCTTCATTGGCCATATTATTAGAATGATTGTCGGAGACTTTGAGAGGAGGGTCTCCCACAGTGCCAGGGCACTTTTGAAGCAGTACACCTTTCTCTTCATCCAGTACCTGAACTTCACATACATTCATGCCTAGGGCTTCACTGAAAGGCCAAACAGGTTGCCTCGATACCCCAATGACCGAATCATCCTTCTGGAGCTTTCTCGGTAACTCTAGCACATACAGGCAATCTTCAACAGCAAACATATAGCTGGGATTTCCTATCCCATGACTCTGGGCCAAGGCATGTATAAATTGCAAACTTCCTAGTGTGCTGGTAACTCTGAGAATGAACTAAAAGATTACCATTTCTACCTACACACTACTCGCCCACGGATAGACCCGCATGGCCACATCAGGAAGGCACTAGGGCCAGTGTTCACTCATCTGCATCACATTGAAGACTTCTGGGGAGATTGCCAGGATGATAAACAGGTACGTGTGAGACACTACATGTGAATGAATACACTGTTTGTAAGAAGGGTGTAGCCTTTCCCCATATCGGACCAAGTCAAGGAAGAAAAGAGCACCATAATGCATCCCAGATACCCTGCAGTTGCCAATTTTCTGATACCATCAATTGACTGGGACGAGCAAGAGGTCGATGACCTCGACACTATAACCAAGCCAATCTTGACTCGTACTAAGAAGTGGGTTGATGGGCAGGTAGCCCAATTAAAATGGCAAGGAATAGTTTTGACTTATGAAGGGCTCAAAAGTGAGCCAAGTTCCATAGAAAATGCCGCTGCCATCACTTCCACCGGCGGGACCTCCAAGTATCCTCCAGTCACCAGGTCCAAAAAGAGGAAACAGACATAAACATAATAGTCTCCAGACCCTAAAGTATATGCGAGGAAAGCAGCGGGAGGCTCACACTCCAAAAGGCTCAAACAAGCAAGGAGCATCACAGAAAAGCCCTCAGCCAAGGAAGAGGAGGTAAGGGGTACGGATCAATTGGAACCTCTCTTGGCTCTCCCAACCCCTACCACTCGCAACCTACCTCTCTGGCTATGATTGCCACATCCCCGCCGGCAGTGGACATCTTCGTCCATCTTGCCCCTTCGCCTTTGGCCGAGTCTGTAATAATTGTCGACTCCTCTTCTGCCATGACCACGCCCCCTTCCTCCACTGCCATGTCACCAACCACATCACTCCCCCTGGTAGTGGTGACAGCACCTATTCCCATTTCCACCATGCCTGAGGCTCTCTCGAGACATATGCACAACCTTCCCCTGAGCTTTCCTAGATCCTAATGGTCCCGCTCTTCAAGCAGCCCTTGTGCAAGCCCTCGCTACTACTCAGCCTTCACAACCACCAATAGGGCCACTGGCTATAGAAGCCACCATGCTGATCTCTGAGGAATGGGAGGAACGGGAGCGGGAAGCCTAAAAGTCTATTGAGGAGGAGGCTGATGAATACCATGAGCACCCAGAGTACAAACACTGAACCATCGACAGGGTGGCTTATGAGGAGGAGGGAATGAGCTCTTCCGAGAGTGGGGACGAGGAAGATAGCTCTGGTGTTAAGGTAATCATGCAAACCTTTGACGATGACCTTGAGGAGGAGATGGCACAACAGCTAAAAGACACTGAGGCAGAGGCAGAAAGGTCACCCTATGAGGGAGAAGGGTAGCCACCAGAAAAACAACAGTAAGAGGATTTAACTGAGGGTGGAACCCAAGTTGTCAAGACCCTCGAGGCTGAGTATACTGAGGAAAGGAAAGGAGAAGAGATGGTAGAAAAAAAAGTCCCATTCAGCAACTCTCCACCGTGCTGCCTATCAAATGCCTCGTGTTCGTCTAGGACTCTGATGAGGAAGAGGGAGATGCTACCAAGGAGAAAGGAAAATCCCCAGAAGAAAAAGGAATGGAAACATTGGCCTTGACCAAGAAGGGCGAAGGTGACCGCGATTCACCTAAGGGAAAATCTGTTGTGCTCGAGTGGTTAGAGAAGCAACTCAAAAGAAAAACCCCTATGCTAAAGGACCTAAGGGCAAGATTAGAGGCCATTTTGGCTCGGGCTTAAATCACGACGAAAAAGGAGAAGAATCCCAAAGTCTGATACAGGGTGACGATGCATGTTTCTATGTCTCGAGCATTGTAAATAACAATTCTTATGATTGGCCAAGCTGGGGTGAGTTACAATATCTCCACCATTGACTTGGGGACCGCCACCAGAGAGCAGAAAGTCAGGCACCTTGAGAAGTCAGTGGCTACATTGGTGCATTTGATAAAACATGATAAGATCTCAAAGGATGAGCTTAAGGCACAGGTCGTAGCCTTAATGAACTACATACAACAATTGTCTTCATTAGACGACCTACCTACCACATCCACAGCTGCACCCCAGCTGCTATCCAAGGAGCAGATCAATAAGATGGAAAGAAGGAAGAACTTGGAAAAAACCACAGAGGACTGGTTCTGACAAGTCTCATATGTTAGAAACATGAGAATTAGCCAGGCTGTGCGAACAGCCAACAAGTTCTTGGATCTACTGCAATCTCTGGAGGGCACAAGGAAGCTCTGCACCGACTTCCCTGCAACCTACGACTTTACCTTTCTGAAGATCGAGGCTATCCTTCAGATGCCAGAAGCCATGTGGGAAAAAGAACTTGCATTTAAGAAAGATGTTCACTAGCTAATGCATGTATGGTGATGGGACGTTGATAACCGAAAAGAAAGGTCAGAACAAATCATGAGCAAGGTGGATCTGGACATTGAATGGATAAAGGAAATCAGGGCAAAGTGTGCTTGTTATCTCAAGTTGATGAAAGACTACGACATGCCCACAGTGCAAATGGATCTGGAGAAGATAAAGCCCTACTTCTGGGAGAAGATGAAGGATGGGATGGCTGGTGAAATCACGGTGGAATTCCTAAGTTTCGCTGCCCATTCCTATGATCAATCAGAGTTGTTCAGATACCAAGGCGCAAAGTACAATGAGGATTGGAAGAGGCTAGAAGATAATGCAAAGGAATGGAGCTACCAGGTGTTACGATATGAAATCATGGAAATAGACAAGCTCTAAGCAGTCATCCTAAAGTTCATAGAATACACGGCTTATAAGAGGCAGGAGGACAACCCAGTTAAAGAAGATGAAGAACTGCCTGAAGAGTAGCTACAGTGAAATAGCAATCTGCTAAAAGACAAAGTGCTACAATGTTGTTAGTAGAGGACAAAATAGGGAAAGGACAAAAATGTAATTTTAAATTGTGATATATTGGGGGGTAGGTGAAACCCTATTTTATAATGAATCTTGGCCACACAATAAGAATCAATCTTGGCCATTGATTAGATCTTTTGGGCATTATAAATAGAGCTCTTATCATTTGCAAAGTTGAGTTGAGTTGTTGTAAAGGCATGCTGCAAAAATTTATAAAGAAAAAGACATTGACTTGGTGTATTTTCTGAGTTTCTCACATGTTGCTTGATTCAATCTCCATTGTTAGATGTTGAACTTAGGTTTTATTGTTG
Organism: Sequoia sempervirens; assembly: GCA_007258455.2. Lineage (NCBI taxonomy): Eukaryota > Viridiplantae > Streptophyta > Pinopsida > Cupressales > Cupressaceae > Sequoia > Sequoia sempervirens. The sequence continues at coordinate 57,382 of VDFB02254119.1, read as the reverse complement.
TTCTAGTTAACTATTTCCTTGCTTTGTTAGATTCTAGGAATGTTGTCCTGTGATCATGAAAATTCCTATTATGTTGATGACTTCTTAGTCCATACTTTTTGCTATTTGCTGATGGTAGATAGCTATGCAAAGTTAATCTAGACTTAAACTCGAAGCTGCTCCAAAAATTTCATCTTTGTTCATGCATGTATATGGTGAATGATAGACAAAACATTTGCAGACCTTAGAAGATAACACAAATCCCATGAGACTGTGAGATTTCTGGTTAAGTGGGGTATTGTTTCAAGAAGCTGTCCATTGCAGGAACTTCATCATCACTGCTCACAACTAGTTGCAGATCTAGGAACCTCCTCTCTTCCCTCCCATTTGTTATTTTATTTAATGAGTAACCTATGCTAAGGTTCATTGCCCATTGTAAAGCTAAATCCAATGATAAACATGGAGTTTATGAATGCTGTTTAAACCTACAACAAAATGCACAATAACTTCCTTATCTTAAACACTCTATTTCAAGATCCAACTTCCTACGCTTTGTATAGCCTACATAAGACCGCTTTGTGATTCCAGAAAATCACATCAAACAACTGAGATATTCCAAGCACTGTCAAGACCTGACATTAGAGACCTTAGGATAGTGTTCTGCAATCTGAATATGGAAGATTATCTTTCAAGAGAGGTAGTTCATCTACGCATTACCTATGTTGAGAAGTGCATAAAAAACACATCAACAGAACTGGCGCTAGAAGGAGGGCTTGAAGTTGGAATACAAAAGCTAAAGGTTAAAGGTGAAGTTGGATCGTTCTCCTCGGAAATATTTCAAAGGGTTCTATGGTCAACACCAAACAAGGGAGAATTCAAAGAATTACAGCCTACTACAAGGGCGAAGCGAGTTAAGGGAAGTATCATTCCCTCCTCTTCCTCCATTCCACCCTCACCTTCATTCGGCTGGCCTTCATCTTCCACCCAACCATCTCAAACTGCATTTGCACCTCCTATCTCTGGCAGCTAGGGGATTGCTCCTCTCCCAGCCCTTCCAGCCCAGGACATAGTCCAATCAGCAGCAACTCAAGTGTAGCCCTAGATTATTGTTTTATTATGGGTGCAGCCCCAACTTACTATTTCCCAACAACAGATACCACCTCTGCCACCCTCCATGGCTTGGTTAGCACATAACCCTTTGTCGATACATTTCACTGCTTATCATGATATGCTCAAGAATCCGGAGGGCTTTTGTTTGAAGTTCCATCCACGCGACCTACAAAGAATAGCCGAGGAACATATCAAAATATTCGAGACAAAAATCACTGAGATGCAAGTTGACCATAAGGATGTTGCATGCCGCCTCTTTCCACATTCGTTGGGGGAAGAAGCCTTCTATTGGTACATCAATTTGCCGAGGGGATCTATTACCTTATAGAATCTGATGAAAAATGCCTTCCTACAGAAATATAAGATTCCCATCAGCCCTTCAAAACTTTACCAGTAGTTTATGTCTGTCAGAAGGGAAGTCAACGAGCCTATAGGGTCTTTCAATGATCATTTTTATCGGGCCTATACAAGGCTTCAAGACTCGTACCTTCATAATGATGCTGCAGCCCTCCCAGTCTACTATGTGGCATTAGATAACCTCACGTCGGCTTTGGTGAAAAGGATGTGCCCAACACTCACTACCTTGGTGACCGCCTATACAGAGGCTTGCTAGTGCAGATTTGGGGCAGAATATCTCTGGCCCACTACCTGCTTTGGGGCCGGTAACTCACTCGATGCAGATTCAAGGACTGAATCAAGCATTTGCTCATCAGACCCCTCTTATGAATCAAGTGCCTCAGTTGCCCATTGTCCCACATCCGGGGCAACCACAGAACTATGCACCTCCCACGCCTTCCTATTTGCAGCCTCAACCATAGTATAACTATTCACAAGCTCCCCCACAACAGCAGGCGTATTCTCAGCAGCCTCAATCAACCGACAGCCCTGCCTGCTTTTCTCCAAAATTTGGCGCTGCCGCCTGGGAATGGGACCGAGAAAGACAAGTTAGAGGAATTGACTGAGATGATAAAAAAAATGTCCACGGAAATGACGCACCTAAAAAATTAGAACAATCAGTTGCAGGCCTCCCAGCGTAATTTCTAGGCCAATCTTAACTGAGACAATCGAGACAATAGGGACAGTAGGGATAATCACGAAGCAAGCACTTCCTCCGAGCAGAACTATGAAAGGGGGAAAAATGTCAATTAAAATCTAGAAAGGAGACCTTCTCAGAGGCAAAATCACACATGGAACACAAGGCCCAATAACGGGGGTGTCCCTATGCCTTTCGACCAACCAGAAAGCAACAAAAAAATGACCAGTGGAGTATACCTTGCCGAGGTGGCCTTGTCTAGATGGTGTCAGATTCACAAAGCCAGCAGACATTCTGAGTTAGATTGCCCTGAGTTCCAGACAACTGCTAAAATATTCCAGGTAGAAGTGCAAAATGCAGTAGACAATGTTGGCTGTAGGGACATTGTCCCATCTGAGCCATATGATTCCTCCTATCTCGTGGTTAATCAAGCGTCGTTTCCATGAGGTGACCGCAACGAGCCCGAAGTCGAGCCCGCTCCTGTTGAGGATGAAGAAGCGCAAGAGGTAAGTAACGAGCAAACTTTAGCTCAACTTTTCGATTCAGTAGATAATGGTCCAGCGGATGAAGATGAATCATTTATGGATGAGGTCTACATGTTCCATCAAAGGTCAACTCCCTACTTTCTTAGGAATAGATAGGTGGGTGGACCCTTTACAACTTCTACCCCATCAAACAATTTTTCCACTCTGCCTGATCCCAATGCCAGTAACAACCCTGGACTTCCCCATATACCTACCGAATACCTCAACAAGAATAGACCTCAAAACTAGTCACAAAATCAGCCTCAAGGCCAATCCCATAGTTCATCTAGTCAAATGAAAGTCCAACCTCCTAGTTCTGCCATAGGCCAGGCTTTTAGTTCATAAATTGAGCAAAAGAGTGAGTATGTGGTAGAAGAGTTCAAAAGGGTAAAAATTAGTTTGTCAGCCTTTGAATTACTCAAAGTCCCTACTGTAAGGCATGCCTTCTTTAGAATCCTTAATGGAACTCCATCTTCTAGTACAACGTAAGAAGCGCCAGCTAAGAGGGTTACCTTTGAAGAGCCTAGGAAAGAAGCAAAAATACAAGATAACACCGAGAAAGGGAAGGATGTCCCTGTAAACCAATCTGTGAGTGAATAAATTGAAAAGGAACTAGAATAAAGTAATAGGTAGCTTTCCAAGGACCTACCGTTTAGGCAAAATAGGGATAAAGGCATTGATAAGAACAAGGGTCAAGTAGCTCACATGGATACGCCTACGGGCATCTTCTAAGGAAGATTGGAAACTCCCCCTTTCCTGACCACCATTAGGATCTTTGGGAAGAACCTGCATAACTACTTGCTTGACTCAGGAGCATCTGCCAATGTCATGCCCTTGGCAGTATGCAAGGCTCTTGGCATCACCCCCACGCCTTCAAGGAGGAAGGTCACCCAGCTGGACAAAACAAAGATTATCATCGTAGGAGAAATAAATCGGATCTCGATGCAAATTGCCACAGACCAAAGGATACAACAAGTCATTGATATTCAAGTGGTAGACATTCCCGATGCATATGGAATCATCTTGGGAAGGGAATTCACCAAGGCACTGAATGGATATACTGCCACAGACCTTTCCCACATGTGGCTACCATGGAAGGGGCTGCCAAATCAAATCTGTATTGACCATGAACTCCATATGAAATACATGATCACAGAGTACAATAATATTAATGAGGTATTGTTTATTGAAGCTGACCTGGGGAATTACCATCTTTTTTCCTACCAAAACAAGGTCGAGCTCTAGGAGGAATGTGCCGATGAAGTACTCCTAGTGTTGTGCAGTCCTCTGATAAATTTTTCTCATACAGAAGGGCTGGTAGAACCAGATGGTGGGCTTGGTGAAGACAATGACTGGGGAGTACTTAGTGATTTTCAGGGGTTCCTGCAAAAGTGTGTTACTGACCAACTTAGTTTGGGCACCGGGATGAATTTCCAAGATCTCTTGTTGCCAAACTAGTGCATAATTCATAATGCTATCCACTCCGAGTTTGATTGTTGCTTATGTCAAACGACAGTCAAACATGTTAAAGGATCAACTGCTCTACAGATTGAAAAACCAAAGGAGGCACCAACAGAACCACCCATTGGTCACCACACTGACCCGGAAGATTCCCCTAAGATCACAGTGCCAGTCACCCAGCTGAAAGGGAACATGAACTTAATCAGACCCAAAGATAAAGAACCTTTTGCATGCTAGATGCTCCAATTGGATGGATCCAAGTCCAAGCAAGGAGCTAGAGCGAAGTTCAAACTCATCAGTCCAACGAGTAAGACCTTTCTTGCTGCCCATAGATTGCAATTTTATTGTACCAACAACGTAGCAGAATATGAGGCCCTGGTCCATGGCCTTCTCATGGCCTTGAAGAAAAATGTGAAAATGCTACAAGCTTTTGGGGATTCTAAACTATTAGTTAAATAGGTCAGAAAGCTATATTCTTGTTATGATAGAAGGCTCGCCAATTATAGGCACATGTTTTGGGATCTCCTAGAGGGCTTAAATGCATTCAATATACAATTGATCTCTCATGCTCAGAATTGAACAGCTGATGCTTTGGCTCAAGTGGCCAGCACTCTACAACCGCTCTCTTTATCTGGGCTCAAAAAATTCATGGTTGAGCTGACACCCATGCCATCAGTCCTAGATAATGTTACCCACTTGCAATTCTTTAATGATGAAAAACATATCATCAAATTCATCACAAGTTCTGATGTCTTCACAACTCGAATAATTGATGAAGTTGATCCGCAGGAAGCTGAACTGGACATAGAAGGGGTTATTAACCTCAAGACCAATACAATCCCCAGAGGCATGGTTTAGTTGGAATGTGTATTTGACTTAGACCAGATCAAAGGCCAGAACTAGCAAATAAAGAAAGAAGTCATAAGCAACCAATGTGATGCTCACAACCTCGAGACAGCTGAGGAAGTCAAGAATGTTTTTATTGGCAAGGTATGCACGCCAGAGGAAAAGTAACGAATAACGGATGCGTTGCAGAAATATCATGACGTGGTGGCATGGAGCTATGAAGATTTAAAGACATATGACACTTCTGTCACTACGCATACCATCCCTCTTAAGACAGAGGTGATGCCATTCCATCAGCGGCAACATCCTATCAATGCCTTGTTGGAACCCATCATTTATAAAGAAGTACAAAAATTGCTATCGGCAAGGATTATTTTCCTAGTCAGACATTCCACATAGGTGGCCAACTTGGTCCCAGTTAGAAAAAGGAATGGGGAGATCAGATTGTGTGTAGATTTTCACAATCTAAACCGCACCTCAGAGAAAGACAACTACCCGATCCCTTCATTAGATGAGGTGTTGCAGATTGTCAATGGCTCCTAGATGATGTATTTCCTTGACAGGTACTCCGAGTATAACCAAGTGATGGTGCAGTATGAAGATCGTCATAAAACGGCGTTCACCACCAAGTGGGGGACATTCGCGTATAGGAGAATGCCTTTTGGACTCATCAATGCCGGCGCCACCTTCCAACACACCATGGATATCGCCTTTAAGGACCTGTTTGGAAAGTGTATAATCATCTACATGGATGATTTGACCGTGTTTTCTAAAAGGCGGGGTGATCACGTCTCTGATTTATGCAAAGTGTTTCAAAGATGCAAGGAGTTTGAGGTTTCCCTTAACCCCAAGAAGTGCATTTTTGAAGTGACTGAAGGTAGATTGCTCGGGCATATCATCTCAGAATAGGTAATCTCCATAGACCCCAAGCGTATCGAGTCCTTACTCAAAATCCTGCCCTCGGGCAGCAAAAAATAATTAAAATATTTCTTTGGAAAGATCAACTTCATCAGGAAATTCATCACAGGTTTCGCGGAGATTGTTAAACCTCTCAATGCTATGCTGAGACAAGACGCCAAAGTTGAATGGACACCCGATGCCAAACAAGCTTTTGTGAAAATCAAACGGTCTATTGCCGAGGCACTTGTGTTAGTCAGCCTAGATTATTTGAAGTTGTTCTACATTTACTTGTTCGCTTTAGAGCATTCCTGTGCTAACATGTTGACCCAGAAGGACGATGAAGGAAATGAGCACCCGATCACTTTCATGAGTGCTCCCCTCAAGGATGCTGAATTACGATATCACAACATTGAAAAGTAGGCATATGCTCTCATCAGAGGGGTGAAGAAATGTAGACACTACATCCTATGCAATAAGGTGTTTTCCATTGTCCCTGACCCAGCAGTAAAAATGTTGCTCATGCAAAATGAATTGAGAAAAAGAAGAGCTAAATGGGTCACCCTGCTCCATGAATATGACATGGATATCCAACTGATAAAATTGGTGAGAGGACAAGCGCTTACCTACATAATTGCTGAAGCAGCAGCAAAAGCTGGACCCGAACTCACTGTACAATAGTACCAGCTTGAGGATGTCTCTCCCGGAGAGTGGTACTAGAATGTCATCTATTATTTGCTGAACCATAAGTGTCCACCGCACCTACAAGGAGTCCAAAAGTGGGCCCTTAGATTGAAAAGCAATGGCTACATGCTACAAGGGTCCATTCTCTACAAGAAAAATCATGAAGGTATTTATTTAAGGTGCCTTGGCAAGGAAGAAGCAGATCGAGTCTTGAAAGAGTTTCATGATAAATTCGGCACGGGCCATGGTTCTGGCTCTTCCACAACACATTAGATATTGAGAGCGGGGTATTATTGGCCAACTATCTTTAAGGACGCTCATTGTCATGTTCGTTCATGTCACACATGCCAGACTGCTGCCACCACGGAAAAGAATGTTGATGTCCCACTGCAACCTGTGCTAGAGGTAAGGCCGTTTGCGCAATGGGGTATCAACTTCATCGGTCTGGTAAGCCCTCCATCATCTGTGGGACACAGGTACATTCTTACCGCTACTGATTACTATACTCGATGGATGGAAGCAATAGTATGTAAGCAATGCACAACTAAAGTAGCTAATTTCTTAGAAAGCTTTATTTTAAATCACTTTGGTTATCCTTATGCTTTGGTATGTGACAATGGACCGGCTTTTGCTTCATTGAAATTTGCTAGTAGGGCATTTGACTATGGGATTTCCCTTAAGTTTTCATCCAATTACTACCCCCAAGGCAATGGCCTCACTGAATCTACGAATAAAAACCTGATTATCGTAATAAAAAAACTACTAGATAGGAATCCCAAGGACTGGCATACCTAGCTCCATTTCGCCCTTTGGGCTGATCGCACTCACCACAAGGCTACCCTTGGTGATTCCCCATTCCACCTTATTTATGGCCTAGAGCCTATATTTCCTATCCATATGAAGATTCCTACTCTTTAGTTTGTCAACGATTTTTATGAGGGAGGAGATCGTAGGGAAGCTCAGTTAGCTGAGCTCTTGCATCTAGAGGAAGTTCAAGACCGTGCAATAGAAAATTTCACCAAACATCAGGGCGTAGTTAAAAGATGGTGTGACCGCCGAACCAAGATCAAAGCCTTTAGAATTGCAGATCTTGTCCTGTATTGGGACAAGACCCATGAAAAGAAAGGGGGACACAACAAATTCGGCAAGCTTTGGCTTGGCCCCTTTCAAATAGCTGAGATTTTGGGAGACAATGCCTTTCGTCTAAAGACTTTAACTAGTGAGAACGTCCTATTGCCGGCCAACGGGCAGCACCTGAAGCATTACTTCCAGGCCTGAGCTCATTCGAGCTCTTCTTTGTAAATATTCGTACATTGGTTAGGGTAGATTGCTTTATGGTTTGTTTGTGTTTTCTATTTGCGTCGCTCTTTTGTTTTCTCCCTTTCGGTAGTTTTGTTTCGATAAGTTGTTTCCCGCCCCTTAGCGGTGGCCATGCTTGCTCAACAAGTGGTTTACTTTGTTGTCCATCATTTGTGTTCTTCGGCTAAACATTCACTCTCGACTATCGGCCTCTGAAAGCTATCCATGAATGACTTCCTTGTTTGAACTCTACTCAGAACTCGACCTTGGATTGGATCTTCTTACACACATCTCGGATCTCGCATAAAACACATGATAATCATTTTTGAAGGACTGTGCCATGGTTGTTATGACACCCTAGTGAGTGAAAAATCTTAAGTTTTCTCTAGTGACCACTGCAGTCTCAAACCCATCATAGGCTTCAGTGCTTACCTGGTCAAACTGAATGATAAATGAGAAATAAACATTGAAAGAAATATCAAAGAAAAAGAGCAAAAGAATTCTAAAAAATAAGCGACCGTATGGGTGTTCGGGTAACTCTACCGGGGCTATGGACACCCGGCCGACAGTAGAGCAATATCCATGGGATTGCAGCAACAACTCTGTCGGGGCTATGGATGCCTGACTGGCAGCGGGGTAATGTCCAGGTTATTTTTGGTGTTAGACAATTTACATAGCTCGCTCAGTTGAATTGGCAACCCTGGTCACTATCCCGAGGAAATGAATGAACTCACTACACACACTTCTAAGATGTCCTGTAAACTGACCCAATTAAGTATCTTGTCCTTCCAGATTCATCTATGGAAGCCACTCCTAGTCTGCGAAACTGAAGATTCTGGGTTCTTAATAAATATTTATCCTTAGAACACTCACGAGTGTTCTCCAGTGGAGTCGTCATTTGTTGTGCCCTTAGCACACATGCCCCGTTCAGAACGGGGACCCTCTTTTCTTTTGCCTTGCTAGGTCATTTTTGTAGCTACCTCATTTTGCGTGCCCCCTTTTTTTGGTATTCTGGATAGTCAATGTTGCTTTAAAGTCCTACCATAAATTGAGTGTGCCTCCCCCTTTTTATTTTGTCGTGTTCTGGGGCTTGGCAGAGTCCCTCTGGCAGTTTGACCCTGCTAACGGCCCCGGCCATTCGGGCTTCCCTTGCTAGGTTTCCTCACTGAACCTACCGTTCCCAATGGCATCCGCTTCGCGTCCTCCCAGACCTCGGGGTCCCAACCAACATTTGTCGTCTGTTAGAAATTAGTGAAATTTTGATGACTATTTAACCGGTCGGACCCCGAACCCCAGAGTTCTACTTCTGGGGTTCCGACTGTGCTTCGCCGTCACTCACGGAGAACCTCTGGCGACATCCCGCCTCCTGGGTCCCACCACCACATTTACCATCCAAAGTCTGTGGGAACCCTTATTGCCGTCGAGTGCTCCGGGCCTGAACATCCAGAATTCTGAGTCTGAAATTCTGTGATGTTTCCACTGTCCATGATGGCGGATCTTTGGCGAAACTCCACCCTTCGGGCCTCGACTCTCTCCGCTACCGTCGTTCCAACCGAGTCAAAATCAAGCAGCAGCTGCCGTCCTGCGCCTCCCCGGCCGCCAGACCCTGGGTCTCCTGCCGTCGTTGCCGATATTCAAACTCACCAACCTTTTTGTGTCACTGTACCTACATTTAATGAGATCATGAATGGTGATTAGGGGTATAAAATACCCACTCTGACCCGTCATTATCATTTGACAGAGTTGCAAAGTGATTGGAGAACTTGATTGAGGAGCCCACCAACTTCGACACCTCACAATCATCGCCCTCAACATCACTTCATCGATCGTAGGTGGATCCCACATCTCCCCGCATCATGTTTTCAAGGTTGGTTTTCCGTTCGCCCCTCCCGTGCATTATTTTCATTATTTCTAAGGGTTAAAATGAACAAAAAGCATCAAAACCATGAATGGATGATAAACCATAGCATGGCAGATGAAACCCATATTTTGAAAACTTAGAAAACCTCCTAGGGTGCCCTCATGACTGATCTGCAACGTTCCATCACCATGGCTGTTCTTCCCATAGGGAAATCATCTCCTTCGGCCCCGAAGCCTGTGTTGGCCATCCAAACTAAAAACCATAAACCTTCCTTCCGACGGCGATTCCTCCCTCCTAGCCCGACCTGTCAGAAGTCCTTGTTCAGAAGTCCGCGGGGATGCCGCTGTGTCAAAATGGTAGATTGACACCGACCTCCCGACCGCCGGGGTCTTCCCTTCTCCTCGCCGCGGGTATGTCAGAATTGAATAGGCGCCCTTTGGGTCTCTTGGGCCCATGATCCCGGAGTTCCACTCCCAGGGTTCCGTGAGTGCAACGCCATCCTTCACGGTGAACCTTTTGATGGCATCCCACCCTTCGGGCTCTGAATCCCCGTTCATGGCTGGGATGTCACCTAATCAAATGGCCTCGTTCCCACCCGCCAGGACCTTACTACCGAGCTACCCCTTTTGGACTTTCATCCGACATTTTCCATTGCAAACAGCGAAAGACGAGCACCTTCCCGGTACCACAGGACCGACGCTGAAAAGTGAAATTGCAAACTTCTGACAGCCCTTTGACCCACTGGACCCTGGACCCTGGAGTTCTATCTCTAGATTTCCTTTTTCTATCTATCGTTCCAAACTACTATCTCCAAATGGCTCTCTAGCCCAAGACTTCCAAATTCTTCTAAACCGATCCAAATGAGCCCAAATCTGGAATCTAACTTCGACCCACATGCTTAATTCTGGTCCTCCTCGTCACGAACCTCTTAAAATGCTAAAATTTGACAGAAGAGAATCTCTTGGAGCCTTTTGCCATGTTTTCCCTTCCAAACAACATTCCTACCGAGGAAGTCTGGCCCTCCAAGCCCAAACTGTCCAAATGCCCTCAATGAAGAGATCAGTAACATCAGTGGGATAAAGGGTCATGTTATGCTTAATAAATCATTTAAAATGGATTTCATCTTTGAAATTTCAACTAACATGAATACTTTTGTGATCCATTATGCTAATTATGCCTATGCTTGTAGAATATATGGAATCGGGTGCAGGACCTTCAGGGGCATCTACCAAGGACAAAGGAAAGAAGTCGGGTAAAACTCCTCAAGGAAATGAGGAAAAAGACCAGATGAAATACCAATTTCAAGGTGAACCTCTACACTCAAAAGTCACCACAAATTGGAAGGAAATCACTGATACCAACATAGGCCACGTCAACATTGACAAATTTACACAAAGGGTCAGGGTCAATCTAATGACCAAAAATGCAAGACTAATAAGGCACAGTGGAATAGCAAAGGCTTCCGGATTCCCTCCATCCCTTGTGGCCCCTGAGTTGGTCATGGCTTGTCGGGATGCATATCAAGCTGACACAAGGACAATCGTTGATAGAGAGGGCAACATTCTTGCCGATATGTCACCTAAGGGGATTACAGAGACCTTCCATATTCCCACATTTCAAGAGATGGAGGTCCCCACCATAGAGGAATGCCAAGCAGCATGGGATGATAATCCGACCGGCTGCAAAAAGTTAATAAATCAGCATTGGCTCAAGGAGAAGCGGGGCAGCGCTGCAAAGGTTCCTCAAGAACTCTTCCGTAGTGACTTCCACAAAGATTACCACAACTTGGTGACCATGTTAAGCAGGGTTATGGGTCTTCCTACGGGCGCCTTCTTTCAGGAGTGGATGGTGTACTTTATTGAGCAAATTCTTCGGGGGAATGAGGATGTCACCACCAAGACTGCATTTTACTAGGGAGGAATAATAAGCAACTGCTTCCATGAGCAGTTCGTTAATGTAAAGAAGAGCTCCAAATTTTATATGACTTCCTATCTTGCCTATTCCTTGGCGGATTGAAGATAGTACAACGGGTTGTTTGTGGCACCTAGTCAAGAGCAGGGGTGAAGAATCAAGGCATATGATAGGTACCCGCAGCTCCAGTATAAGAACTTCAAGAGGGAATACTGTAGAGTAAACGATGCCTTCATTGGCCATATTATCATAATGATTGCCGAAGACTTTGAGAGGAGGGTCTCCCACAGTGCCAGGGAACTTTTGAAGCAGTACACCTTTCTCTTCATCTAGTACCCAAAGTTCACATACATCCGTGCCCGGGGCTTCACTGAAAGGCCAAATAGGTTGCCTCGGTACCCCAATGACCAAATCATCCTTCTGGAGCTTTCCCAGCAACTCCAACACATACAGGCAATCTTCAGTAGCAAACACATAGTAGGAATTTCCTATCCCATGACTCTGGACCAGGGCATGTATAAATTGCAAACTTCCCAGTGTGCTGGTAACTCTGAGAATGAACTTAAAGATTACTATTTCTACCTACACACTACTCGCCCATTGATAGACCCGCATGGCCACATCAGGAAGGCACTAGGGCTGGCATTCGCTCATCTGCATCACATTAAAGACTTCAAGGGAGATTGCCAGGATGATAAAGAGGTACGTGCGAGGCACTACATGCGAATGACTACGCTGTTTGTAAGAAGGGTGCAACCTTTCCCCATACCGGACCAAGTCGAGGAAGACAAGAGCACCATAATGCATCCTAGATACCCTACGATTGCCAATTTGCCGATACCAACAATTGACTAGGACGAGCAGGAGGTCGATGACCTCGACACTATAACCAAGCCAATCTTGGCTCATACTAAGGAGTGGGTTGATGGGTAGGTAGCCTAATTAAAATGATAAGGAATAGTTTTGACTTACGAAGGGCTCAAAAGTGAGCCAAGTGCCACAGAAGATGTCGTTGCCACCACTTCCACCGATGGGACCTCCAAGTCTCCTCCAGTCACCAGGTCCAAAAAGAGGAAAGGGACAAAAATATAATAGTCTCTAAACCTTAAAGTCTATGCGAGGAAAGAAGCGGGAGGCTCACCCTCCAAAAGGATTAAACAAGCAGGGAGCATCATGGAACAACCCTCAACCCAGGAAGAGGAGGTAAGGGGTATGGATCAATTGGAACCTCTCTTGGCTCTCCCTGCCCCTGCCACTGTGCCACCTACCTCTCTAGCTATGATTGCCACATCCCCGCCGGCAGTGGACATCTCTGTCCATCTTGCCCCTTCGCCTCCGGCTGAGTCTGTAATAATTGTCAACTCCTCTTCTGCCATGACCACGCCCCCTTCCTCCGCTGCCATGTCACCAACCATATCACTCCCCCTGGCAGTGGTGACAACACCTATTACCATTTCCACCATGCCTGAGGCTCTCTCGAGACATATGCACAACCTTCCCCATGAGCTTTCCCAGATCCTAATGGATCTCGCTCTTCAAGCAGCCCTTGCACAAGCCCTTGCTACTGCTCATCCTTCACAACCGCCGATAGAGCCACTAGCTATGGAAGCCACCATGCTGATCTCTGAGGAATGGGAGGAACGGGAGCGAGAAACCTCGAAGCCTGTTGAGGAGGAGGCCGATGAATACCATGAGCACCCAGAGTATGAACACCAAACCATTGACAGGGTGGCTTATGAGGAGGAGGGAATGGGCTCTTCCAAGAGTGGGGACAAGGAAGATAGCTCCAGTGCTAAGGTAATCATGCAAAACTTTGACGATGACCTTGAGGAGGAGATGGCACAACAGCTAAAAGACACTAAGGTAGAGGCAGAAAGGTCACCCCGTGACGGAGAAGGGAAACCACCAGAAAAATAGCAGCAAGAGGATTTAACTAAGGGTGGACCCCAAGTTGTTAAGACCCTCGAGGCTGAGTATACTGAGGAAAGGAAAGGAGAAGAGACGGTAAAAAAAGAAAGTCCCATTCAGCAACTATCCACCGTCCTGCCTATCAAATGCCTCGTGTTCGTCTAGGACTCTGATGAGCAAGAGGGAGATGCTGCCAAGGAGAAAGGAAAATCTCTAGAAGAAAATGGAACGGAAACCTTGGCCTTGACTAAGAAGGGCGAAGGTGACCGTGATTCACCCAAGGGAAAATCTGTCGTGCCCGAGTGGTTAGAGAAGTAGCTTGAAAGAAAAACCCCTGTGCTAAAGGACCCAAGGGTGAGATTAGAGGCCATCTTGGCTTAGGCTCAAATCATAATGAAAAAGGAGAAGAAGCCAAAAGTTTGATCCAGGGTGACATGGATGCTTCTGGGTCTCGAGCAGCACAAATAGCAACGCCTGTGATTGGCCAAGCTGGGGTGAGTTACATCTCCACCATCGACTTGGGGACCACCACCAAAGAGTAGAAAGTCAGGCAACTTGAGGAGTCAGTGGCTACGGTGGTGCATTTGATAATATAGGATAAGATCTCGAAGGATGAGCTTAAGGCACAGGTCGCAGCCTTAACGGACTATATACAACAATGGTCTTCAGTAGACAACCTACCTACCACATCCATAGCCGCACCCCAGCTGCTATCCAAGGAGCAGATCGATAAGATGGAAAGAAGGAAGAACTTGAAAAAACCACAGAGGACTGGTTCTGACAAGTCTCATATGTCAGAAACATGGGAATTAGCCAAGCTGTGCGAACAGCCAACAAGTTCTTGGATCTGCTGCAATCTCTGGAGGGCACAAGGAAGCTCTGCACCAACATCCCTGCAACCTACGACTCTACCTTTTTGAAGATCGAGGTTATCCTTCAGATGCTAGAAGCCATGTGGGAAAAGGAACTTGCATTTAAGAAAGACGATTACTGGCTAATGGATGTATGGCAATGGGGCTTTGATAATGGGAAATAAAGGCTAGAACAAATCATGAGCAAGGTGGATCCAAACATTGAATGGATAAAGAAAATCAGGGCAGAGTGCACTAGTTATCTCAAGTTGATGACGGACTACGACATGCCCACAATACAAATGGATCTGGAGAAGATAAAGCCCTACTTCTGGGAGAAGATGAAGGATGGGATGGCTAGTGAAATCACGGTGGAATTCTTGAGTTTTGCTACCCATACCTTCGATCAATCAGAGTTGTTCAGAGACCAAGGTGCAAAGTACGATGAGGATTGGAAGAGGCTAGAAGATAATGCAAAGGAAATAGTCAAGCTCCAGGCAGTCATCCTCAAGTTCATATGAAATTGTGGAAATAAACAAGCTCCAGGCAGTCATCCTCAAGTTCATATAATACATAGCTTCTAAGAGGTAGGAGGATAGCCTAGTCAAAGAAGATGAAGAACTCCCTAAAGAGTAGCTATAGTGAAACAACAATCTGCTAAAAGACAAATTGCTACAGTGTCGTCAGTAGAGGACAAAATAGGGAAAGGACAAAAATGTAATTTTAAATTGTGATATATTAGGGGGTAGGTGAAACCCTATTTTGTAATGAATCTTGGCCACACAATAAGAATTGATCTTGGCCATTCATTAGATCTTTTGGGCACTATAAATAAAGCTCTCTTCTCATTTGCAAAGTTGAGTTGAGTTGTTGTAAAGGCATGCTATAGAAATTTATAAAGAAAAGGACATTGACTTGGTGTATTTTATGAGTTTCTCACATGTTGCTTGATTCAATCTCCATTGTTAGATGTTGAACTTAGGTTTTATTGCTATTCTAGTTAACTGTTTCCTTGCTTTTTTAGATTCTAGGAATGTTTTCCTATGATCATGAAAATTCCTGTTATGTTGATGACTTCTTAGTCCATACTTTTTGTTGTTTGCTGATGGTAGATAGCTGTGCAAAGTTAATCTGGATTTAAACTTGAAGTTGCTCCAAAACTTTCATCTTTGTTCATGCATGTATATGGTGAATGACAGATGAAACATTTGCAGACCTTAGAAGATAGCACAAATCCCATGAGACTGTGAAATTTCTGGTTAAGTGGGGTATTGTTTCAAGAAGCTGTCCATTGCAGGAACTTCATCATCACTGCTCACAACTAGTTGCAGATCCAGGAACCTCCTCTCTTCCCTTCCCTTTTTCATTTTATTTAATGAGTAACCTATGCTAAGGTTCATTTCCCATTGTAAAGCTAAATCCAATGATAAACATGGAGTTTACAAATTTTGTTTGAACCTACAGCAAAATACACAATAACTTCCCTATCTTAAAAACTCCATTTCAAGATCCAACTTCCCACGCTTTGTATTGCCTACGTAAGACTGCCTTGTGATTCCAGCAAATCACATCAAACAACTGAGATATTCCAAGCACTGTCAAGACTTGACATTAGAGACCTTGAGATAGTGTTCTGCAATCTGATTGCAGAAGATTATCTTTCAAGAGAGGTAGTGCATCTACACATTACCTATGTTGAGAAGTGCATAAAAAACACATCAACAAGAAGGAACACCTGCATTCTAGGTCACTCTCCTCTTGTTGTCATTAGACAATACACTCCCTCATACACAAGTATTTTAACAAGTTTTTCTTTCTCCGCCTATGGATTTTCAACCGCTTTAACTCTCTCCTCCTTTGATATTTATGAAAAAGGGACAAATCATCATTTTATCCCCTCTAAACTTTATTTTTTGTATTGAACTCTTTTTCTCTCCCCTTTTGACAACATTCAAGGGGAAAGAACTGCTCTCTCTCTCCATTGTTCTGCATCTTTTTCTCTTGCTTCCTTTAACAAAGATTCAAAGGAAAGTACTGCTAAAAAATTCTTTTTCATTCCTCTACACACACTTTCCTACACATTGCCCCTTATGGGCACACAATATGCTCCACCTGACTGCACCATCTAGAATCTAGTACTACCTACTCCGCCTAAGAGGTAGCCTTAAACATCAGCCTAGGAAAAAGAATAGATCTTGAAATCATTTTTGAACAGATGCATACACTTATGCATCTTATTGAAAGGAGGGGAAATAACCCCTAACTTCTCCCAAAGATACTCAAAAGCATCTTTTGGGAGAACCTTTATGAAAATATCATTAACCTGATCCTTTATAGGAACATACTCCAACTTCACCTCATTCTCTATAACTTTCTCTCTCAAGAAGTGATATCAGATTGAGATATATTTTGTCCTTGAATGCATTATTTGATTCTTTGAAATATTGATTGCACTTATATTGCCACACATGATAAAAATAGGTTCATCATATGCAACTCTGATATACTTCAATGTTTGTTTCATCCACAACACCCATGTAAAACATGATACTATTGCAAAATATTATTTTTCTAGAATAGATAATGACACTAAATCCTACTTTGTACTTAGCCATGATACCAACTTGATTCAAAGAAAGAAAGCACCACCACTTGTACTTTTCCTATCATTTGCACATCCAACCCAATCTGCACCTCTATATGCACTCAAGTAGAATTCAATATCGTAAGGATACCACAAACCATAATCCAAAGCCCCCTTCAAATATTTGAATATCCTCTTCACTACTACAACATGAGATTCTCTAGGATCTTCTTGAAATCTAGTAACAAGACAAACTGAATGCATGATATCCAATCTAGTAGAAGTAAGATATAATAGTCCACCAATCATTGATTTATACTTGGTCTGATCTATCTTAGGATATTCATTTTTCTTGGTAAACTTACAACTAGTAACCATAGGAGTACATACCAATTAGAGTCATCCATTCCAAAATTCTTCAACATTTACTTAACATAGTTAGATTGCGATATGAATATACCTTTCTTTGATTGAATGATCTACAAGCCAAGGAAGAAATTCATGTCTCCCCACACATTGACATCTCAAATTATTTATGCATTTCCTTAGTAAACCTTTTGGACATACCTTCGTCTCCTCTAAAGACTATGTCATCAACATATACTACCACAATTTAGATTTGTTCACCTTCAACTTTGAAATACAGATTGCTATCTACAGTATCTTTTCTAAATCATTGCTACAAGTACTTATCTAACCTTGCATACCAAGTTCTAGGGGCGTGCTTCAGTTTATACAATGCTTTCTTCAATTTGTAAACCAAATTTGTATCTTCTAACAACTGAAAACCTTTCGGTTGTTTAATGTATACCTATTCTTCTAATTCACCATTCAGGAATGTCGACTTCAAATCCATCTAATATACTTTGAAATATTTATGTGTTGTAAAATCTAAAAACATCCAATAGCTTCCATTCTTGCAATCGGAGCAAAATTTTCCTCAAAATCTATACCTTCAACCTATGAGTAACCCTCACCCACAAGTCTAGCCTTGTTTCTCATTTTTTTTCCATCTTCATTCAACTTGTTTTAGAATATCCCACTTAGTACCAATCACATTCTTTCTTTTTTTTGTCTTCGGACCAATTCCCAAGTTAGATTCTTCTCTATATCTTTTCTAACTCTTCCTTCATTGCTTTGACCCAGTTCTCATATTTGCATGCCTCAGTGACTATTTTTTGTTCCACCTCAGAAAGTAAACTTAAATTTACATGTTCCTCTATCATTGTAGCTTCACTTCTTGTTAGAACACCTTTTCTCCTATCTCCAATGATACAATATTCTGAATGATTATTTTGTACATACTTGGGGGTCTTGGGAAATTTACTTTCTAGAGCTTTTTCCTCTTCAACTATCAAATCTTAGCATTTATCTTCAGCCTTTTCTTATTCATTGCAGGGGGATTCATCAAATTGATATTCTTCTATTATTACTAAACTTTGATGTCATTTTTTATCCACTTTGACAATTGCATTCTCAACAATATTCTTCAATCTTTTGTTGTAGTTTGTAGGTAGGCCTTGCTTCTTGTAGAGTATCCATGGGAGATTCCTTCACCAAATCTTTCATCAACATTTCCTAAGTTTTCTTCATCTCTTTTGATATAACACTTTCTTCCAAAAACTTCAAAATATTTCATAGTACGATGTTTACCATACCATAACTCATAGGGAGTCTTTGAACTATTCACTCTTTCTTGACCTTTGTTAAGAATGTATACTATAGTATGAATTGCTTCTCTCCAATAGACATCTAGAATATTACCTTCCTTCATCAATGTCCTACCTACTCCCTAAACAATTCCATTTTTCATTTCCATAACTCCCTTCTTTTGAGGAGTTCTAGGGGTTGATAAATGGCTTGTTATTTCATGATCTTCATAAAAATTGTTAAACTCATTTGAAGTAAACTCACCACCTCTATGAGGTCTCAAACATTTTATTTTTAGATTCATTTAATTCTCAGCCATAGCCTTAAATGATTTAAACATTTCTAGAGATTTTGATTTTTCTTTTAGAAATGTAACCCAAGCCATTCTAGAATAATCATCAATTAATAACATGAAATACTTGTCTCCACATAACCTTCTAATTCTGGTAGGTCCACAAATATATGTATTTACTAACTCCAATGGATCTGTGGTTAAGTATTCTTTTTTCATGAATATTTTCTTTGTTTGATTTCCAACTTGACATTCTATGTAGCTTGCATTGATAGGATTTGTAATCTTTGGTAAATATCTTACAACAATAATAGAATTGATCTTCACTAGGCTATCAAAAATAATGTGACATGTTCTTCTATGCCATAGCTAATTTCATTAGTTTGAGACATAAAGAGCTTTGCACAACTACCTTTTAGTTGATAGACATTACCTTTTGTCCTTGTTTCGGCAGAAGTCAGAGCACCAAAGATTCCTTTTTTGATTACACAACCACCATTCTGAAATACAAGATTATATCCTCTACTACATATTTCTCCTAAACTTAGAAGATTATGTCAGAGACGCTTGAAATAAAAAACATCATCTATTTTATGTTTTCCATCAAAACTAATTGGACCTTTTGCATAGATATTTGTAGATGTATCATCACCAAACTTCACAAGAACACCATCATACTTTTCAATCTTAAGAAACTTACTCTTCTCACCTGTCGTATGATTTGAGCATCCAATGTCAATGATCAATTAATTCTTCTCTTCTCTAGCATGAAAATTAGTCAACATAGTTCCTTCAATGCTATGACCTATTTTTGGAGCACTTTCCTGTACACTTCTTTCAAGATTAGTAGATTTAGTTCCAAAATTTAAATCCATGAACAAGCATTCATCATTTCCTTCATTAGGATAATTTGATTCTTCATCACCAGATACACCATCTTATTTTTTCAACATGTAATAACTCTTTTTGATAAATTTAACCTTGTGACCCTTTTTATCATTACTGGCTTTTATTGGACATTTACATGTATAATGACCTATATTTCCATAATCAAAACATTTGAAATGTAGGTTACCTATGTATTTCCAATACCCTTATTAAATCTCCTCAAAAAGTTTAATTCCACCTCAGCAAGATCATCTAGATTTGATCCATCATCCTTTTCCACTTTGAAGACTTTAAAAGTAGTTTCTTTGTTTGTAGCATCTTGACCAAACTCTCTCATTTCAAAAGAAGTTAAAGAACCAAACATCTGATCTCTAGAATAATTATCCAAATTACGAGCTTCCTCAAAAGTAGAAACTTTAGAAATATAAGCTCTAGGAAGATTTCTTAATACCTTTATCAAAAATTCACTTTCATCCAACTTTCCACTAAGACCATTGATGATATTGAAAACTTCACCAACTTTGAGTATTTATGCAATAATTTCTTCATCTTCAGACATCCTTAAAGTTTCAAATTTGGCTTTGTAGTTCAACATATTCACTTGTTTGACCTTGTCATCTCCTTCATAGATAACTTCAAGATTTTTATAGATCTATTTAGTATACATTAGACTTATCACCTTTCCAGGTTTAGAATCAAAAAGACCAGCCAAGATTGCATTCCTGTCTTTTCCATTGTTTCCATAATACTTGATCTCATCATTACTTGTCAGACCATTTATAGGCATAATATAACCTTTATCATAATCTTTCCAAACACTCAATCAAAGAGAAAAAATAAAGGAATCCATCCTAGCTTTTCAGTAGGTAAAATTTGTTGCATCAAACAAAGGAGCTTTGACACCTTTCCTATTGTCCATCCAAATCTACCTGAAGGAGTTAGAATTCTTCTTGCCATCCACAACTCTGATACCAATTGTTAGATGCACATGACAAGTGAGAGAGGGGAGGTGAATCCATTGTATACTTTGAAATATTCAAACCCTCAATATCATTTCAAACCTTGATCAACCATTAAACCCTTAACAAGTATTAACAAAATGTAAACATGTAAATAAGTAATGCAAACACATCAAACATATAAGAACACTAGATTTATGTGGTAAACCCAAGAAGGGAAAAACCATGGTGAGGATTAGCTCACTAATATATTAATTACAACACCAAATAGAATAAAGATCACCACCGAGAAAGATAAAGAAAGGCTCATTACTAGTGGCTCACTACAATAGGACTCATGATCTAGAAGAAAGAAGAATAGAAGAAAGGGACACTCACTCCTAATTTGAACTGCTAACAATATATTTCTATCTCAAACCCCCTTATTCTATCAAGTGAATACACTATATGCTTTATCTTTGCTCTCTATAGTGATCATGATCTAAAAACCATTCCAACATTCTCTAATTACTATAATATGGATGTAACATTGATTCTATCTCCATCAATAGTTAGCTAGGTGGTTATTTTTATTACATAGGTAATTTTGCATCAATACTATTATGTGTACAATAAATGTGTTTTTTTTAGGATAAAAGGAAAAATCCTATAATATTATTAATAATATAAAATATATGGGATTACATATATATAGCATAAAAGCCTATAATAAATGTTGAGGAAGGTTTGTAGAATGAATTTCATAAAAAACAAAATTAATAATGTAAAAATATATATTTAATTATGCTACATTATAGATACCTAATTACTACATGGGTTAGAAATTCATGGGGATAATTTATTTTTTATTGATATAGTGAAATAAGTGTTTCCTGTAGCCTTCATGTTGGGAAAATATTGCAAAAATATAGCATCAAATATTTAACTGAAGGTTTCTAGATTTTTGACTTTATTGATTTGAGGCACATGGTTTATGGAATACCACTTAGATATTTCTACAAGATTTTTCCTATAAAAATAAGTACATGAGTAGTTATTGAGGTTGGCTTACACAAATTTTGGTTTGTTTGCTAATGTTGGATTGAGAATCTCTTGTAGGTGTCATATGTGACTATAGGGAGCATGGATTGGAACATGTGGACAAATGGTTCTTATTTTTTTGTTCACATCAAGAAATGCAATTGCCACACATGATTATTTAAAGGCCTTGCATGAAGACTTTGCAAGTGTATTGTTATCTTGTTTCTTGAGATAAAGCATAAGTAAATGATTCATTCGAGAGGTTACTTTTTGAAAGGTACACAGTGTTATCTTGTGGTATGTTTATTATTATTTTACATTGTGTATTATGAGTGAATTTAATTATTTATTTTTATTGTTAGGTTTGTGAGGGTAGTCAAATCCATTTCTTTATGGGAAAAGATGTAGATATTTAAACTTTATGGATGCATTGCACGTTTGGATTTTTTTAGTTGCTTTCATACATGGGATTTTTTTTATTTCCACTCCTTTTATGATGGTTTCTAATGTGAAGCTTTGTATATGAGCTCCTAGTCCAAAACATACCTCACCATTGGATGCAAAATATCAAAAACCTGTGGGCTCATATCAAACATAATAATTTCTTTAAATGCATTTTGTGTGTGCTTGAAGAGGTTTTATTGGGTCAAAATTATGTTAGGTAAATAAAAATATATACAACTCATATAGTCTATATGGTCATACATTACATCAAATAATGTATAGTTTATGTGAATTAGTAGAATCTTGTACATTCTTTATTTTTTATTTTCGGAGTATGTTTCAATAGGGAACATGATTTATTTTCATAAGTACTACTATAAGAGACGGGTGCAAGTGATTGGAAAGGATTATTCTTATAATTATTATTTTTTAGAAGAATGTGAAGTTCTAAGACAATTTACTACTTTCATGAAGTTTTCTCTTTTCTATTTTGACTCCTATTATTTGATAAACATATTTAGCATGATATCATAATTTAACATGAATGGGAAATAGAAGAGTGTTTTGTGATTGAAAATAAATCTAACAAATTATTGATTAAAGGAATGTGTAAGTCTATAATGGAGATGAGATATGTAAGAAAGGCTACCAAGATTATTGTTGCAAGTAGAATTCCTATTTGGAGTTGAAACCTAAATAACTACAAGTTTATTAATTTTTGAATAATAAAGGGATATTTTAGTAGTAAGTAATTCAAATTAGTTTTCTTAATGAAACAGAATGGTATTTTATCATAGATACCTACCACGTGTAGTATAAATAGTTACTACATGGGGATTAATTAAGAATCAATTTTACATGAGGGTTTTGCATTAAGTTAATAAATAGTAATACCTTAAAAAGGTTATTTTGAATACATAATTAATTAATTTAACCCTTTCCAATAAACAACTTTATTTTAATTTTTAGTTTGTAACCAACTATATGAAAATCTATTGCTACATAAACATGAATATAAAGAAGAAAGAGAGAAAAATTTAACTTGTGCTACATTTCTTTCCATACAAATGTGTTTTATATTGGAGGATGGCTACAAGACCCTCTTTCCACAAGAATTATATACTCAAACACCCCAAGCTATTTGAAGTTTTGAATTTAAACCATTGATGAAAAAATAATTAATTTTTTGGACCCAAGTTTTAAGGCTAAATATTGACTTATTACAAGTTGTTGGATAGATCTATTGAAACTATTTGAATGCAAATTTTTTTTAGCTATATTTTTTATTTATTTAGAAAATTTCTAGATATCAATAATAACACATTGAAACTTCTCTAAATATCTAATGAGCCTCATCAATCCAACTAAGTTGTTAATAAAATATTGTAAATTTAAGGCTATGAGAATTGTATGTAATTGATTGAAAAATATATATTGTTGTGTTATGTATTTATCTTCGTATATTATTGTAATGCAAGTATTTTACCTTCTTCTATCCATAGTTATGTGCATATTGGGAAAGAAATAGTTAGTTTTAAAATAGATTTTCCCTCCTAACATACTTCAATTTTTCATCTTCAAACAATAGGATTCTCTCTCTCTCTCTCTCTATCTATCTATCTCAGCTCTTCTTATCTTTTATACCTTATTGTCCAAATAAATATTCAATATTCAAAGCCATGAAGATGAATCTATTTATATTTTTAACAATAGATTTACTAGTAACATTTTAGATATTACTAAGGAATAGAGGCCTAAGTTATTAGTGAGTGTGGGCTTGTATTATGACACATAAGAGTCTAAGTTGATACCCTCTTAAAGGTGATAATGTGTGAATCTATGCCAATCTTACCATTTGGTTATCCTTATGAAAAGGAGAGATAAATAAAAGATCTTGTAGATGGTGAAATATGTATTTTGCTCAAAACAAACAACACATATTAGCATGTTAGTTTAAAACAAAGCAAATAACAACATCGATATGAAATGGTACATCAATGCTTTCAAATGCAAACAAATGATAAAAGCAAGCTAAATAAGCACATGAAAAACTTGAAGTGAGTCATATCATATTGGATTGGTGCTTCTATGGAAAGAATCCCTTTCCCAATCCTTGATCAAGCTAAGCTAAATGATGAAATTGCTATGAATGTGATATGAAGATGGTGTGGGAAAAATCAGTTCTCAAGGAGAGTGACTTTGCAAGAGATTGTGGAGGATTTGCTTTAGGATGAAGCCTCTATTTAAAGATTTTCAAATGCTGAGTGTTGAAGAGGGACCAATGTGGGACTAAGAAACATGCCAATGAAAAGAGGCCACTTGTCATCATGTGAGTGGTTGATACATGTGCAAGATTTGGGAAATATGCCCAAGAGGGGGAAATTTCAAATTCAAATTGTGAAATAAATGTTGAGTTTGACTTGTGCAAGGGACATGTAAGAGCCATGTAAGAGCTCATAAATGGCTTGTTGGATGTACATGTCCACTTGTTTTTGAATTCAAATTCTAGGGAATATTCCATGTTGAGTGAAAATGTTGGATTTAATAAATCAATAAATTGATTTATTTGTGCAAGTGGAGATATCTAGAGGATTTGACATGCATTAGATTAGATTTAATCAAGATTAATTAGCTAGGATGGTGATTAGGATGTTTAACCTTTTTGACTTAAATATTTGATTTATTTAAATCAGAAAAGGATGGAAATGACTTTGGGGATTTTAATTAAATAAAGTTTGATTTATTTAATTAAAGGATGATGTGAGCCTTTGATTTATTTAAATAATAAGAACCTGATTTACCTAGTGAATGGGTGTGATACGTTTGATTTATTTAATGAGCGGATGAATATGCATAATGCTAATTTGACGTGTCTACATTTTGCCCCTCTTTGAAGCAATGTACTTGTTGCGTTGGTTCAAAGAATAAGCTTGCCACGATCAAAATTAAAAAATTCCTAATTTTTTGGATGCCCCAGCGGAAAGAAGTACACTGGTACATTGCCCCCTCGAGAGATCAAGTGAAAAGATTCAATTTGAGGGTCGATCTCGCGATAAAGAGGTTCAAAATGGATGGTTATGGATGATGATGCAAATGAGATGATTTTAAGATGCTTAGAATAAAAAATCTATATTATAATGATGATGCAAATGCAATGCATGTGAAATGATCGATGTTTCCCATTATGTATGATATGAATGATATGTCGACTAATAATGGTTTGTGGATGCAAGAAGTATGTATGATGGATGCATTGGTGATGATGATGTTAGTGCAAAAAAGAAGACATTAGATGGTGACAAGAGGATTGAACAAGTTCATGATTGGTCGAGACTTTATTAGAGATGATGATGATGATGATAAATGATGATGATTTGCTCATCAAGGATTGGGATTTTAAAAGGGATAATTACATTATGTTTGATAACACATGTAGATACAATGCATCAAGGTATAAAGAACCAGGATGGTGTTGTACCTAGTGTGATGGAATTTGACACGACAAATGAATAGGAGTATTCTTGTTCACAATTGACATACGGAATCCCTGCTAGGGCGTACTTAACAAAGCAAGTATTCGCCAAGTTATTTTACAAGAATGTCCAACAAGCACAGCAGACAAAAGATAATGATCATTGCCCCATTCCTATCTCTCTAAATCCTTTTTTCGGATATCATCGAGAGGTCCTTGGAATGAGCGCAATAAGATAAATCAAAATAAAAGATCAAGTACACAAACAGGTCAATGTTCTTCATACCTCTAGCCAAAGGGATGTGTTTTGATAGGATAAGAATCTAGGGTGATATCCAAAATGATGCCCATTGTCGGAACAATATATCCTAGGACATGCATTGTATAGGATGATGATGGTTTGATAAGCTGATTGATAGGCTATTGATATAAGGTTGACTCACATGTTTGAAAGTGATCAAGAGTTTGATTTTGTGTTTTAAAGATTTTTTGTTCGCTTTTGATTTTACAATTGAAGCTTGCTTTTGCCAATTGTTGTGATTGTTTATGTTTGTTTTGCCAAAGGATGAAAGTGACGATCAGTTTATTATGGATGATTGATTATTGTGGGTGCAAGCGAGATGAGACGGATGGATTTTTTTCAAATATTTGGATGTTTTTGACATTTTGAAATGTTTTGAGGTTGTTTTTGGTATTTTCAAGATTTTACAAATGTTTTGATTTTTATTTTCTGAATGTTTTTGGATTTTGATGTTTTTTGAATGTTTTTGGATTTTGATGTTTTTCAAATGTTTTTGGATTTTGATGTCTTGGGGGCTGATCAAAGATTAGCCTTGCCTACATTTAAGCTCAGAGATGATGTAGTTCAGATTCCAATGTTTTTGGCATTTTCTGATTTTTTACTTGTTTTTAGATTTTGATATGTTTTGAATGTTTTTTGATTTTTTTGATTTTTGACGATTTGGATATGGATATGCGTGATGATACTAGTGCTCTATTTGGGATTTTGTTGATGACCAAGCTAAGGTTGACTGATCAAATCGATGGATTAATGATGATGGTAACATTGTTGAGGATACACAACAATGCAGGGATTTGATTGATCAGGATTGATGATGATAACATTGTTGAGGATGTACAACAATGCAAGGATAGTGTTGAGCAACACAATGATCGGGAATGATGTCCCAAGATTATGGATTGATTGGATTCGATTGATCGAGATTGATTAAGCTTGGTTTGAAACAAAAGTTGTTCAAACGATTTGATGTGGCGTTTGACGTACAACTTAGATGTGACTGATATCAATTGATGTTTAATGAAAGATGAAGACTAATAAGGAATGTATTCTCATCAAAATATGCCATGGGCTAGTGATTTGGATTTCGGATCACAAATGCTTTGACCAATTTGGTTTCACATTTTCCAAATGTTCAGATCACCACATAAGTTGGAGGACATAGACCAAGATTTATTCTTGAAGCAAGATGCGAATATCTACCCCCAGTGTCTAGCAATGTACAAAATGTTAGGGATGGATCCTTGGATAAGTTTATGGATGGATGGTTATGGTATGCACGCAAAGGATTTCAAGGATTATCTTGCGATAAGATAAGGTTTTTGAACGAAGGAATGCTTTATTAGATAATGCTTCATAGATCAGATAATGCTACATAAGATAGGATCAATGAAAATGACCCATTTCAAAATGTTTACCATAAGCAAGTGTAAAGTGTGCACCAAAATTTTTCAAGATCAAGATGACTTGGATGATGGATGCAAATGGATGAAAATGGATTGGATCAATGGTTTATGGATGAATGGATTTATTATGGCTAAGATGGATGGGATGTTAGATTTATTACAGATGGGATGAGATGCTTTCAACTGAATTGGCGCACGTAGATGCTTGATTCTACACACAATGCCTATTTGTCAGGTTTTCATCATGGTCTTGCCCAAAGTGCCACCCATGTGGTTTTCACTAGAGGACGATTCTTTCTTTTTTTATTGTTTTCAATCCTTTTTCTGATTTTTTTGGATTTTTATATTTTTATATTTTTTTGTATTTTTCTGAAAGATTTAAAGCTCATGCTAAACCACCTGGTGGTGTTGATGTAGCTGCCCCTGTCATAATGTTCCATTGATAGCCTGAAGAAGTTGCTTTTCTAAGATACGTGCACTTGAATACAACTTTTGGGATTCTTGATCTGCTTCATTGATACCAGGGTTAACTCTGTCTTCGTGTGCACATCGTGATAGAGTGCCTTTAGAATCCCTATGATGGAGGGTTATTTCCAATACATGGTCAATGTGGGAGTTGGATATCATGCGTGGAGGCATGGATGGATTGTGCTTAGGGATAAGAGATGGATTGGTTGACAGCTTGGAATCTTTGATTCTCCAAACTTGGGAAGATGAACAATGATGGGTGGATACGAAAGTGTGTGTGGAATTAGGACCAACTACTTGATATACCTTGTATGTTGCTTGAAAAGCCTACTTTTGATTTTGTGGACGTCTTTGATGGATACTTTTCCCTCTTTTATTTTTCCCCACAGTTTCTTTGACTGATGGAGTTTGATAGGGATGATCTTTCATTGTATTCTTTGGTATCCATTTGTATTTGATTTGTCCATTATGCTTCTCAGCTTCTTTTACTTTGATAACATTCTTTGTACTTTGATTCAATTCTTTCTTTTGACGTTGGTCCCAATTCATGGATGGGGTGATGGGTGGATGAAGATTCGTGACGTGGCTGGTTGTAGTATTGGCAATGGTTTCATCATAAGGATTCTTCGTGCTCCCTATGTTGATGTTTTCTTGAGACAAAGTTTCCCCCAGTATTGTGGAAGTAGTACCTTCATGTCTTGATTCTGCCTATTCTGAGATGTCTTGTTTAGAATGCACTTTCTAATCAATGACCCTTGTAGATGACGTTATTTCAATTTGCCACTCTGCTAACTCTAGATTATACTATTCTATCTGACTTGCTTCCTTGAGTGGATAGTGTTCAATATCTTTATTCATGATGTCCTCAATCTGAATTTGGGATATATCCGATACTGATGTTGACAACTCTATTTGGCTATAGGAATCAATAACCTACTCTTTTTATGTTATAATGCCAGGAGTAAAGGAATCCTGTTTTGAATGAAGATCATCTATGTGTCCATCCACGAAAATCAACTCATGGGTAGATGGAGGAGTATGTGTTATGGGGATATGATCATCTTTCATAGATAGGAGAGTTTCCATTAGATTATTGTAGTATCTTGAAGATACAAATTCTTGATCTTGAATGATTTCGGAGTTGCTTTCGACATGCTTTGGATCAAGTTCTTGACATGGGTCAATTTCAAAGGATGGATCACTTATAAAGGGTTCTTGGATGTCATCATTAGACATGGTAAGTGGTTCAATATCCTCAAGTGTCTTGGTCAGGGTTCCTTCAGTATCTGTAACCATGAGGTCGAAGGGTGTCAATATGTCTTGGAAAGGACCATTGCTAGACCTTGGTGAAAGATTTTGATCATGCTTTGGAATAAATTCTTGAGATATGTCCTCTAACTCATAAGGCAATGTAGAGACATTTTCAACATGATCATAGATGAACAGATCATGCATTATGTCAATAGGATCAAATAATCCTAACACTCCTTGAAAGAGATCACTAAAAAGTGGCTCTTGATGTATGGTGAGTTGATCATCACATGGGGTGGAAATAAATTCAAGGTGCTCATCGATGGAGGGACCTTGATCATTGTTTTCAACAATTGTGGTGGAGGGATTTCCAATGTCTTTAACCATAGGGTCAAATGATGTTGACGTTTCTTGAATTGGATCATTGTTGGGTATTGTTGGTGGATTTTGATCATGATTGAAAAGTGACTCTTGACATATGTTGATTTGATCATTGGATGAAGTAGACATAGCTTCAAGGTGCTCAGTGATGGATTGATCTTGATCCTTGTTCTCAAAGATTGTCATTTTTTCTATTTGTGCTTACATTTTTTGGGTAGCTTGAGAGGCTTGTTGCACTTTTTGAGCTTGTCTTGCTTGTTGCATGGCTAGATATTGTTGGATGGCCTTTTGGTAGGCATGGTGAGCTTTTAGGGCAATGTCATATTGTCTTGCTACGTTTGGTTTTGGTGGTAGTGGTGGTGGATTTGGGATCGTGTTGGATGTAGTGCCAAGTTGTTGAGATATGCTTGGAGCGATCATGGTAGTGAGGATTTGAGATATGATGGGTGTGATAGGGATGGATGGAGTGATTAAGGTGATAGGAATGGTCAGAATGACCAAGGTAATAGGTCCTTGGGAGACCATGTTTTTATTTTTCAAGATTGATGTTGTCATTTGATTAGATACCATCTATTGGTGTAATGTCAATGGAATATTCAAAAGATTTGATGTGATGGCTTGATTGGTGTTAGGGGGATTGATTTGGATGGAGTGATTGGTGCTAGGTAAAGGGGGAAACCCTAAACCAAGGAATGATGTTGATATAGGTAATGGTGGTGGAGATGTCTCTTGGTGCAATGACTCAACTATTTTGGTAAGTGTAGCAATTTGATCTAGCCAAATTTGTTGTTGATTTTGATCTTGACTCCCTTGATATAGTTGATTTGGCTTCTTTTTAAGTAGATTTGGAGTGTGTAGTTGTGTTTGATTTTGGACGATGTTCTGATTTGGGATGACACTCAAATTTGGCATGATAGGTTGAAATTGACCATTGTTGATGTTTGGAACCTTTGTATGATTTGAAAATGTATTTATCCCAAATTTTGTTGGATTCATGTTTCAAACACTTGTACTTGGTACCTTCTCATTTGGCTTGTAGGGATTTGATGGGATGATGTTGTTCGTTTGAAGGCTCATGCTTTGATTGTTCGGTTGAAAGACTTGTAAGCTTGGATTTAGATCCACCATCGGGAAATGTGTTCCAATCTTTGATTTGGGAATACTCACACTTATTGTACCATTGACATTTATAGAAGGCAATGATCCCATGTATGGCTTGTATAGATGTGAGTGTTGATAATCAATTGGCATTGTAAGGCTTTGATAGCTAAATTGATTTGGATTACTCACGATGTATGGATCAAGTTTGTATTCTATTTTCTCCTTGTGTTTTGACCTTGTTGCTAAAGTGACCTCTAAGGTTCTTAGGACCAATGACGAGATGAAGGATGAAAAATGGTGGATGATATGAGTGATGAACATTTTAGGAAGTTTGGATCAATGCTAGACTTAGGGCTTGATTTTGGTTGGTTTGATTGGATAATGAACTTGTAAACCCTAAGATGTTGGATGTGATCTTAGGATGAATTTTCTCAAAGGATTGCTAATTCAATTAGAGGTATGAGAAATTATGATGCATTCCCATATACCTAACTAAACAAGGTGATTTTTTGGTTTGATGATTTACCCAAGTCTAGAATGATGTTTTCAAAGCTCTAAAGTTGTTTGGTGGGATGGGATGATAAATGTTTGGATGGATGAAGTGTTTGAGTTGCTCCTAAATGAATCTAGGAAGGACTTTTTTACTAGGCTAAGATAGTGAAGAACATGCCTTTCTCTAAGAGTAATTCAAAATCAAAAGACCAATGTTTGCATGAAAACCATACGACCAAAAGATGCCAAGCACATGTGTGGGGTCCAATTGATTTAATCTTTCATTAGTGGATTCTTTTTACTACAAACACACTCTTGGTTAGATTTTGAATCTAGATTTCTAATGTCTCAACTTTCCCCTTATCCCACAAAGTGTATTATGCGGAAACCAAGGAAATTGGAGGCAAGAGTTACCTAAAGTTGACTTTAGTATAAGCAAATTGAGATGACATCCAAATGTTTAGATGCCTCTAAGGATACGAATCCCAAGGGAAATCAATAACATGTGAATTTGTTCAAGGATATTTGCCACTCCTAAAGAGTTTGCAATTTTGATGATTCGTTGAATGTTGGTTTTCGATGTTTTCGATTCAAGCACTGTGTTTTCAAACCACAAGCAATATGACATCCTAGCTCAATTGGTACGTTTTTCTTGGTGGGCTTGGCTCATGCCCTTCGTAGTAGAAGAGACAATTTTACATGCAACCAAGGACAAAATATAAAGGTATGTTAAGAATGAATTATTAACCTTTATATTTCAACCAAGATCAAACATGGCAAGTAACTTCTTTGAATCTGAGTTCCAATGCACCACTTTGATAAACTTGTTGGATGGACTGGTTGAAAACTACAAACAAGGTTCTTAATGACACAAAATTGGGGACATGGCACCTTGTGAGCATCTAGCAAGCCACTAAAGGCTTTAATCAACCCTACTAGGGGCTCTTATATGTTTTACGGTAGTACCCCATTCTGAAAGACACTGTACGGCTAAGGCCTACATACCATGAGGACTTGACAGTTTAGTCTTATCCATTTATATACCGGCCCAAATGAAAAATTGGTTGGAGTCACTCTCGAGTTCTCCTTTCGGATGTGTCTCTTAGGCAGGCCCCTCAGAAGGTACACAATAGCGAGCAAGCACATTCGTAGTTTGATTGACCTTCATTTTGAAACAAAGGGAGAAAACATGCGATATACCTAACTCACACTCAAAAAGTGTTTTGTTCAATTTTAAACCCAAATCGAAGTGTGTATGGGCAATTATTTATGCAACTTAATGTCACCAAAAGCCTTTTGATTCTCAAGATCGCCATGAGGTGCGAGAGAAGCACATACGTCTTTTGATGATATTACTTTGTGTAAATAATTACAAAACAATAAAGGCACACATTCATTTTATCCTTCAAAGCAATGATTTGATTCATTTTAAGCACCAAAGGAAAGATGAAGATTTGATTGTTTGATTTTAAACCTCAAGACCCAAATTCTAGTGAATTTCTAACATTCAATTTTAATCCGATATTGAAAGAAAACAATGATCTAGTTGGCTTAAAGCATAAAATTAAAGTAGTAAATGGAGGCTCTAGGCTATTTCAATAAGCATTTAAAAATGCTCTTTTAAATTTAATGTCCAATCCTCCAACTCAGATCTATTTGTTTGATTCTCATGAGAGAGACCACCGTTGTTTATTGATGTAAATCCCACAAACACATGAGCCTATGAAAAGAAATTTTGTAACTTCAAATGTGTGCCACACAATCTTTGGAAGCCATCCTACATTTATAGGCCTGCCAAATACAAGCAGAAAAATAAGCAAATAAACACAAATCTAAGAACATTTATTGCAACTAAAGAATTACTCATATGGAATTTCCCTTATTATGAAACATAGAAAACATAGCTATTTATTGTTGTAAAATAAAGCAAACAGTAATCATTTAAGACAACATTATCACAAAAAGGAAAGGTAAGCCTATCTGTAAAAATTAAGACTTCCCAACATGATGCCCATAAAAGACATTGCTCTATAAACTTAGGTCTCCAGTATGAGTAGCGCGCCCAATGCTTGAAGTTGATCCATTTAATGCATTAATCTGTACTTGATCTACACTAAGATTAAAAGAAATATACGCTTTTGAAAGGAAAGTTCATTGTCCAAGACCCTGATATTTCTCCTACATCCACGTGGTTCATTCTCTGCCTCACTGCACTCTACAATAATAATTTCTGATATGGCAGAGAATTTAACCCTTGTCAGAAAGCAGCCCACATATACCGATAGCCACCTTTAACTCACATTAGAAACAACTAGGTCTAGCTGGTTGGTGAAAGAGGGCACCCCTACTCACTGACATGCAATTATGTAGAAGCTAATAATAAAGAGAATGGATTAGAAGTTAATCTGTTTTGCTTAATATACACACTCCCACTGTTGTTCACACTTAACATCATAGACTGAAATCAAGATGGTTTTAGCTAATGCATTTCGCAGGTGAACAGTAAATTAAAAATTATTAAGCAAAAGTAGTTAGCAGGTATGAGGTCGATGCCATAAATACTGAATAAGAAACTTTCAACTGGCGCACACTCCAACAGTGGATTGATGGGACCTTAATTTGAATGAGGATACGGATAGGCAGTTTTACTTCTCCAATAGATTTATGAGTTGATTACAAGGTCTTCAATTGAATGAAAGGACATAGAAAAAGGGGTCTGAGAACATGGCAAGCCCTTCACAAAGATGATAGTTATTTTCCTACTAGCAATTGCACTAATTGATGGCCTCTGATGGTGATGGGTCAGTGAACACAAATCGATGTTGTTACCAGCTATATTGACCATACAAAGATAGCATTTATTTCCAGAATACAACCAATGGTTGTCTATAGTAAGAGGATCTGATGAAAAGTGTAAAGAAACTTTCAAACAACTGCTAATTACCAGGAATACATAGAAGATAAATGAATAAATATTTTTACAAAATTTCAAGTAAAAATCACGCCCCAATGTCAATAAAGAAAAGCTTTCAAACTATTAAAACTAGCAGGTGTAAATGCTTCAAAAAAAGATAAATGATCTTGTTATTTGTTTAGTGTTCACTAATTCGATTCAGTAAATGCTTCATTTTGATTTGAGTGCGAGAGCAACATAAACATCTGATTGAGTGGAACAACCGGTTGGTGCAACATCTGATCACAAAGTTTTAAACAATAAGGCTGGAGCATCTTAGCTAGTCAGACAGAGGATCTAAAACATGACACCTTTCTACAAATAACTTCTATTGCCACTTCTAATGTGAGCATCCTCTATGTCTACGTAAGAAGAATTTGTAGATCTTGATAGCCACGTATGCAAAAATGGTGATGTACGATTGCCATGACAGTGGCGTAAGAGGAGAATATAACTTATATATTAAGAACACACATTATTAGGAATGATATTGGACGCATATTAGAGACACAAGTGGTACTGGTAGCAGTTCCAAACTCGTTTGTGTTGTGCTTAGGCATTCTCCAAGTTTGGTGAGTAGTAGTGTGAGCATATTGTCTACAATTTGGATGCTATCAAATTTTAACTAATGGATGATATTGGTGTATCTTTGGCCTATTCTTGAACAAATAAACCAACAATGTCCAATCAAACAGAGAACATTAATTCCCTTCTGCATTCAAAACATATCATTCTATATTTCTAAAATGACAGACAACAATGTATAGCCTATGAATTTTTTTATTTTTTTTTCAGGAATCAATGATACTAGCTGAGCGGGAAAAAAAAGAAGTCTATCTGATTAGAAACAAGAGATAATAGAATTCAATCTTATTGCAACAAGATGGTGCCAAGAAATTAGACTTTTAGCTGCCAATATTATCAGACATAAAAGAGCACCCAAAATAGCTCAGGAAATGTGCAATATTGTAAAAGAGCAAGATCTAAAATCAAAGCAGCCACAACAAAAGAAAGAAATGTGTTATCTTTGAATGCAAAGTGAGATAAAATACAATAAGGGAATAGATAATTAAAATATTTCCCTCTTGTCCTCCTTCTAGTGCCATTCTGTAGATGGTGAAATCTATATTTTGCTCAAAACAAACAGCACACATTAGCATGTTAGTTTAAAACAAAGAAAATAACAACATCCATATGAAATTCTACATCAATGCTTTCAAATGCAAACAAATGATAAAAGCAAGCTAAATAAGCACATGAAAAACATGAAGTGAGTCATCTCATATTGGATTGGTGCTTCTATGGAAAGAATCCCTTTCCCAATCCTTGATCAAGCTAAGCTAAATGATGAAATTGCTATGAATGTGATATGAAGATGGTGTGGGAAAAATCAGTTCTCAAGGAGAGTGACTTTGCAAGAGATTGTGGAGGATTTGTTTCATTTCCAACATGACATTCTATGTAGCTTGCATTGATAGGATTTGTAATCTTTGGTAAATATCTTACAACAATAATATAATTGATCTTCACTAGGCTATCAAAATTAATGTGACATGCTCTTCTATGCCATAGCTAACTTTCATTAGTTTGAGACATAAAGAGCTTTGCACAACTACCTTTTACTTGATAGACATTACCTTTTGTCCTAGTTTCAGCAGAAGTCAGAGCACCAAAGATTCCTTTTTTGATTACACAACCACCATTTTGAAATACAAGATTATATACTCTACTACATATTTGTCCTACACTTAGAAGATTATGTTAGAGACGCTTGAAATAAAAAACATCATCTATTTTATGCTTTCCATCAAAACTAATTGGATCTTTTGCATAGATATTTGTAGATCTATCATCACCAAACTTCACAAGAACACCATCATACTTTTCAATCTTAAGAAACTTACTATTCTCACCTATCATATGATTTGAGCATCCAATGTCAATGGTCAATTAATTCTTCTCTTCTCTAGCATGAAAATTAGTCAACATAGTTCCTTTAATGTTATGACCTATTTTTGGAGCACTTTCCTTTACACTTCTTTTAAGATTAGTAGATTTAGTTCCAAAATTTAAATCCATGAACAAGAATTCATCATTTCCTTCATTAGGATAATTTGGTTCTTCATCATTAGATACACCATCTTATTTTTTCAACATAATAACTCCTTTTGATAAATTTACCCTTATGACCCTTTTTATCATTAGTAGCTTTGATTAGAAATTTACATGTATAATGACCTATATTTCCATAATCAAAACATTTGAAAGTTAGGTTACCTATGTATTTCTAGTACCCTTATTAAATCTCCTCGAAAAGTTTAATTCCACCTCATCAAGATCATCTAGATATAATCCATCATCCTTTTCCACTTTGCATACTTTAAAAGTAGTTTCTTTGTTTGTAGCATCTTGACCAAACTCTCTCATTTCAAAAGAAGTTAAAGAACCAAACATCTGATCTCTAGAATAATTATCCAAATTATGAGCTTCCTCAAAAGAAGAAACTTTAGAAATATAAGCTTTAGGAATATTTCTTAATACCTTTATCACAAATTCACTTTCATCCAGCTTTCCACCAAGACCATTGATGATATTGAAAACTTCACCAACTTTGAGTATGTAGGCAATAATTTCTTCATCTTTAGACATCCTTAAGGTTTCAAATTTGGCTTTGTAGTTCAACATTTTCACTTGTTTGACCTTGTCATCTCCTTCATAGATACCTTCAAGATTTTTCTAGATCTATTTAGTATACATTAGACTTATCACCTTTCCAAGTTTAGAATCAAAAAGACCATCCAAGATTGCATTCCTTGCTTTTCCATTGTTTCCATAATACTTGATCTCATCATTACTTGTCAGACCATTTATAGGCATAGTATAACCTTTATCATAATATTTCCAAACACTCAATCGAAGAGAAACAATAAAGGACTCCATCCTAGCTTTTCAATAGGTAAAATTTGTTCCATAAAACAAAGGAGCTTTGACACCTTTTCTATTGTCCATCCAAACTATCTCAAGGAGTTAGATTTATTCTTGCCATCCACAACTCTAATAGAAATTGTTAGATGCACATGACAAGTGAGAGAGGGGGGGTGAATCAGTTGTATACTTTGAAATATTCAAACCCTCAATATCATTTCAAACCTTCATCAACCATTAAACCCTTAACATGTATTAACAGAATGTAAACATGTAAATAAGTAATGCAAACACATCAAACATATAAGAACACTAGATTTATGTGGTAAACCCAAGAAGGGAAAAACCATGGTGAGGATTAGCTCACTAATATATTAATTACAACACCAAATAGAATAAAGATCACCACCAAGAAAGATAAAGAAAGGCTCAGTACTAGTGGCTCACTACAATAGGACTCATGATCCAGAAGAAAAAAGAATATAAGAAAGGAACGCTCACACTCAATTTGAACTGCTAACAATATATTTCTTTCTCAAACCCCCTTATTTTATCGAGTGAATACACTAGATGCTTTATCTTTTCTCTCTATAGTGATCATGATCTAAAAACCATTCCAACATTCTATAATTACTATATTATGGATGTAACATTGATTCTATCACCATCAATAGTTAGCTAGGTGGTTATTTTTATTACATAGGTAATTTTGCATCAATACTATTACATATACAATAAATATGTTTTTTTTAAGGATAAAAGGAAAAATCCTATAATATTATTGATAATATAAAATATCTAGGATTACATATATATAACATAAAAGCCTATAATAAATGTTGGGGAAGGTTTGTAGAACGACTTTCATAAAAAAACAAAATTAATAATGTAAAAATATATATTTAATTATGCTACATTACAGATACCTGATTACTACATGGGTTAGAAATTCATGGGGATACTTTATTTTTTATTGATATAGTGAGATGAGTGTTTCCTGTAGCCTTCATCTTGGGAAAATATTGCAAAAAATATAGCATCAAATACTTAACTAAAAGTTACTAGATTTTTGACTTTATTGATTTGAGGCACATGGTTTATGGAATACCACATAGATATTTCTACAAGATTTTTCCTATAAAAATAAGTACATGAGTAGTTATTAAGGTTGGCATACACAAACTTTGGTTTGTTTGCTAATGTTGGATTGAGAATCTCTTGTAGGTGTCATATGTGACTAGAGGGAGCATGGATTGGAACATGTGGTCAAATGGTTCTTATTTTTTTGTTCACATCAAAAAATGCATTTGCCACACATGATTATTTAAAGGCCTTACATGAAGACTCTGCAAGTGTATTGTTATCTTGTTTCTTGAGATAAAGCATAAGGAAATGATTCGTTCCAGAGGTTACTTTTTCAAAGGTACATAGTGTTATCTTGTGGTATATTTATTATTCTTTTACATTGTGTATTATGAATGAATTTAATTATTTATTTTTATTGTTAGGTTTGTGAGGGTAGTCAAATCCATTTCTTTATGGGAAAAGATGTAGATATTTAAAATTTATGGATGCATTGAATGTTTGGATTTTTTTAGTTGCTTTGATACATGGGATTTTTTATATTTCCACTCCTTTTATGATGGTTTCTAATGTGAAGCTTTGTATATGAGCTCCTAGTCCAAAACATATGTCACCATTGGATGCAAAATATCGAAAACCCGTGGGCTCATATCAAACATAATAATTTCTATAAATGCATTTTGTGTGCGTTTGAAGAGCTTTTATTGGGTCAAAATTATGTTAGGTAAATAAAAATCTATACAACTCATATTGTCTATATGGTCATACATTACATCAAATAATGTATAGTTTATGCGAATTGGTAGAATCTGGTACATTCTTTATTTTTTATTGTCGGAGTATGTTTCAATAGGGAACATGATTTATTTTCATAAGTACTACTATAAGAGACGGGTGCAAGTGATTGGAAAGGATTATTCTTATAATAATTATTTTTTAGAAGAATGTGAAGTTCTAAGACAATTTACTATTTTCATGAAGTTTTCTCTTTTCTATTTTGACTCCTATTATTTGATAAACATATTTAGCATGATATCATAATTTAACATGAATGGGGAATAGAAGAGTGTTTTGTGATTGAAAATAAATCTAACAAATTATTGATTAAAGGAATGTGTAAGTCTATAATGGAGATAAGATATGTAAGAAAGGCTACCGAGATTATTGTTGCAAGTAGACTTCCTATTTGGAGATGAAACCTAAATAACTACAAGTTTATTAATTTTTGAATAATAAAGGGATATTTTAGTAGTAAGTAATTCAAATTAGTTTTCTTAATGAAAGAGAATGGTATTTTATCATAGATACCAACCATGTGTAGTATAAATAGTTACTAAATGGGGATTAATTAAGAATCAATTTTACATGAGGGTTTTGCATTAAGTTAATAAATAGTAATACCTTAAAAAGGTTATTTTGAATACATAATTAATTAATTTAACCCTTTCCAATAAACAACTTTATTTTAATTTTTAGTTTGTAACCAACTATATGAAAATCTATTGCTACATAAACATGAATATAAAGAAGAGAGAAAAATTTAACTTGTGCTACATTTCTTTCCATACAAATTTGTTTTATATTGGAGGATGGCTACAAGACCCTCTTTCCACAAGAATTATATACTCAAACACCCCAAGCTATTTGAAGTTTTGAATTTAAACCATTGATGAAAAAATAATTAATTTTTTGGACCCAAGTTTTAAGGCTAAATATTGACTTATTACAAGTTGTTGGATAGATCTATTGAAACTATTTGAATGCAATTTTTTTTAGCTATATTTTTTAGTTATTTAGAAAATTTCTAGATATCAATAATAACACATTGAAACTTCTCTAAATATCTAATGAGCATTGTCAATCCAACTAAGTTAAT
This sequence comes from Sequoia sempervirens, assembly GCA_007258455.2. NCBI lineage: Eukaryota > Viridiplantae > Streptophyta > Pinopsida > Cupressales > Cupressaceae > Sequoia > Sequoia sempervirens. The sequence continues at coordinate 17,475 of VDFB02254119.1, read as the reverse complement.
AAAATATTGTAAATTTAAGGCTATGAGAATTGTATGTAATTGATTGAAAAATATATATTGTTGTCTTATGTATTTATCTTCGTAGATTATTTTAATGCAAGTATTTTACCTTCTTCTATCCATAGTTATGTGCATATTGGCAAAGAAATAGTTAGTTTTAAAATAGATTTTCCCTCCTAACATACTTCAATTTTTCATCTTCAAACAATAGGATTCTCTCTCTCTCTCTCTCTCTCTCTCTCTGTGTCTATCTATCTCAGCTCTTCTTATCTTTTATATCTTATTGTCCAAATAAATATTCAATATTCAAAGCCATGAAGATGAATCTATTTATATTTTTAACAATAGATTTACTAGTAACATTTTAGATATTACTAAGGAATAGAGGCCTAAGTTATTAGTGAGTGTGGGTTTGTATTATGACACATAAGAGTCTAAGTTGATACCCTCTTGAAGGCGATAATGTGTGAATCTACGCCAATCTTACCATTTGGTTATCCTTATGAAAAGTAGAGATAAATAAAAGATCCTAAATTTGAAAACCACTAATGTTTTTATTAATGATATATTTCATTTAGATGTTTGACCTAAGGGGCATGCAGCATATGTTATTGTTCATACAAAATATGTTGAATATGTATACTCAAGAAAGTAGAGGTGGACTATATTCTTTCATACTTTTGTATATGTGAATGAATATGCAATAATAGGAATTTAATATGAAGTTATCACTCTTGAGGATATGGATGTTGAAGACCAAGTCATTATATATGGATCTTCATTTATTTTCCCTCTAGCATGCCAAATTACCTCTGTAGAGTGTTATACACACGTAACTAGACGGGAGATGCGGAAGAGGATACTGGTGAGATTTACTGTAGAAGTGAACTTTTTTCAATAGGTCATGATGAATCTTACAAAATATAGTTGTAACTATAAGAGATTAGTTATTAACATAAGAAACCTCAAGTTTCTAATATTAAACAGTTGTTGAGCTAAGTGAGGACACCTGTTATATGTATGTTTCAAGTATGTAAAAATATATTGATCAACTATCATAATGGCGATTCATTTAGAATATCGACTTTTCTAGAGCTTGGTTTGACCACTAGTTAGTATAAGAACTTTCGTTTGGTGAAGGTTTTGGTTCAAATAATAGAGATGAACGTGCTACCACTATGCTTAAGGGTTTTATTTCATACTTGATTGCATGTGCAAGAGATGGATTTGTCATCTTTTAGTAGCCTTAAATAGTCTATATGGTTTTGTTCATCCAAAGATCATGCCTAGAATTCAAAGTTTTTAGATTATTATTTAAAAGGAAACAATTTTTTTCAAACGAAATGTGCAATTAAGTATGATTTGTCGAATAATGCGAATATGGGGATTTCAAATTTGATCTTGATCTATGTAAAGTAGTTTTCCATTAAGGTGATTTTGAGACACAGGATTATTAAGCATTTTGATTTTCTCATGTGATAAACTAACTCTACCAACATGTGTAATTATGAATCTCATTCTACTTCCTTAAAGGTGATTATCCATATGATGATATAATTTTATTTTATTGATATATTATGTGTGATTAGTTTCTTGGTTCAAGAGAAGAAAAAGAAGATGAATATGACACCTTCTTGCTTGACTAAAGGGGGATCATGAACATTCTTTCGTTTGTAAGTATATTTATATTTTCACTAGGAAGTATTTCTAGGAAATTTTAACTCATCTAAAATTATTATGTGTGATAAGGAAATAATACTTTCTTATTTTATTAGCTATGGCCTTGGGCCATGGGAGACATGTGTAGGATTCAACCTAGATTTTCATGCACTTATTATTTCTGAATTATCATTTGAGTGTTTTAATATATTCAATTGTGCTGTCTCATTTGAGATAGAAAAATGTTGTAAGTTGCACATGGTATTATGTTTGGCCTTTAATCTTCCTTGTATGTTTTAGTTTCTTAAAAGAATAGTTGCATTTAATCTTTGAATTTTTGGCCCCTTTTTTTCTTGGTCAAGTCTACCCTAGAGATCGGATTTTAGATTCCCTCTTGATTTTAATTTCAATGACCATAACTTTAGCTAGATTATTTTAGGCATTAAATTATAGTGTAATATATTGCTTCTATGTTCAAATTTAGGTCGTTTAATTCCTTACATTATATAACTTGATACAATATTTGTATTTCTTGATCCTAAAAAAAATTTAATAAGGCATGCTATGTACTTTATGTCTATATTCTAATCGATTATGTTGATAGTGAATAAAAAAAGCCTCTGCAATCGTGTAGAATGGGAGTCTCATATCTATGTTCCCTTTTGATAACATACATGATGAGATATTTATAAGGTTGATTTAAGTGTTCCCATTACATCAAAGATTTCATTGACATGTTTCTCTTTCTTTTATATTCGAGTTGAGTGGTTCTCTCAAGTCTAGTTAGAAATGTTTTTAAGTCGTGAAGGAACATCAAGGGAATATGTGAGATGTTTATACACTATAGTTCATAGAGGATTTCAAATTTATTTGCTAAGCCCTTTGAGCTTTAGATATGAATATATGTTTAGTAAAAACCCAATTTTTTCACTAACTAAAATATAAAAAATGGCCTTGCGTCCAAGTGTCACGTGTTCATATGTGCAAGAAGCCCTATAGACTCAGCTCTTTTATTTGTTATAATTTGGTTAGAGATTGCACATCCAAATATTTTATTTGTCCATTCACATACACCACCTTATTGCATCAGGGAATATTGCATGACTTTGTGTTGTTTTTAATGTTTGTTAGAAGTCGCTAGATTGGTGCATCCAAGGGTTTTAACAAATATGAATATTCCTTTCTTAGAGAAATGTCCCTAAAGGTGTACCCCAAACATCATCAATTAGCAACTAAATATCAATATTGTTGAGGTTATCACATCAAAGTCTTACTAAATAGATACATTTAGATGAGATCCAATCAGTGCATAGTGTATTTTTTCTAAATAGTGGAGATCTATTCTACAATCAGATAAGCAAAATTTTGACAATAATTTTCTTAGTCTTGAGGTGGTCACCTAATAGATCATTACTTTCTAGAGTGATATATACCAAATTACAACACTCGACATAATTAAATTAACATTAGACCTAGAGCTATGCAAATTTATTTATCAATTTTATTTTTTTCATTTGGTTCTCTAAATAGTTAGGCTTAGGCCTTGATTCTACAATTTATAAATAACTATGCCGATTTAATTATTTTACTATAGTACATTTGTGTAAAGTAAAAGTAACTTACATATTAGAAATGCATGTATTTTAAAATTTACATAAAGATATTAATCTTGAGAAGCTATTTTACTATTATAAATAATTTATGATAGACAACACTATATAAATGTCTGATTCTTATTCTTCACAAAAATATATTTCAAAGATAAGAGCTAATAGATCTATGCATAGTAATACACGATGCTCTTACTTTAATGGTGAAAATATCATAGCCATACACTTTTACCTTATGCTTTGGGTCTGCTTTGAATAAAGATAACAAGTATACAAGTGAAGTATTCTTGAGGCGAATTCAAATAATCCCACCATCACTCATCATTACAAATATATTTTGATCCTTATATCTCCACTCGCCACCTTGGACCAGATTCACATGTGTAGATTTAACTTTAATTGTTTCTGCAATCACAAGTCTAAACCGCTTAAATTTTGAAATGCCAAATCAAAATATAAACATTTATGTTGTATAGTAAGGTATTTAAAGGCATTCGAAATCAAGGAGGACATATAGGATTGTGGTAGGATTATCAAGCGCATTCACATAAGAGTTGTTATCGACGATCATTTTTATTGAAGTTGCAATGCATGCCATTTTCGCAATGTATGAAACAACGTGCGTAATTGCAGTGTTATTACAGACCGGAATACCATATTCGACTCCTTAGCGATGTTAGGAGAAGTGAACCCACTGGCCTTTGCTGGGAATTTCGCCGTTAACGACGAAAAACATGTAATATCCAGGAGGAGCAGCCACAGCCGTCGGGGGAGCGGTTACTGTCGCAGAATAAACTGTGGTAGAGTTTGGAGCCGCTACCGGTGTGGATGCGGAGAGGGAGAGCATCCTCTGGCCCATGGATGTGGTGTGAGTTGTGAAGGGCGGAGCGTACGCGTTAAACTTTACCACGTTGCTACTCGTCAGACCGAATGCAACTGAGAAGGTGACCGTGAAGGTGGCGCCGTAGGCAATATTGGAGGAGGAAGGCATGGCGGTTATCTGCGGGCGGAGGACGGCATAGACGCTCTCCAAATAATAAGGGCTGTACGCATCCAAACGGAGCTCCGTTGGGAATTGCGTTCCCGTGAAAACGTAATTGAAGTGTGGGTTGGAGCCGCCTGCCATAACTCTCCCGTCGGGCAAGACGTTGGCAGTGGAATGGTACATTCTCGCGATACCGGTGGCCGCCAGAACGTAGAAACGCTGCTGCGCGGCGGGTAGACTGTGTCTGTAGAGGTAGGGCGTGAAGACGGGCGTGTTGGCCATGTCCCACCCGGCCACACCTTTGGCAGCTCCGTTTATGATTAGAATTTCGCCGTTGGGGAGAATGAGCATGTCCGACATGGTTCTTGGCCCGGGCATGTCTTCCATGCTCCACGAATGATTGGCGTCCGTGATGACCATTCTTCCGCAGCTGCGTAGGGCGGGCGTGAAATTACCGGCTTTGGCGGCGGCGAATCCACCGTCGGGGCAGCCACCGCAGACGAGGATTTCCACCTTGCTAAACCCATCGGAGGCAGAGAGCGGCAGCATCACGGAAGAGCCCCTGGAAGGGTAGTTCCGTGGGCCGTCGCCCGGAATTCTGGGAAATGTTTTCAACACCACGTTGTTCTTGTAGTCGAGGAGAATGGAGTCCCTGTTGGCGAAGATAAAGAGATTTCCGTCGGAGGAGAGATGGAGGAACGGATACAGGTTGTTCTCGACCGTCGAGCTGGTTCGGGTTTGGGTGAGGAAGGGCAGGTTGTACGTTCCCTCACCCGGCCGCCTGGGAACGAACTCGTAGTTAAACACGCCGGTGCCTCCCACCACGATGATGCGGTTGTCGGGCAGGATCTGGTTCGCGGCGTACCACCGGTTCGCGAGAAGCTTAACAGGCTCAGAATTATCCCAGTCGCAGGAGGCGTCGGAGCAAGGAACGAAGTACCGGATATCTGTGGCTCCGTCCCGCCACCCGCCCGTATGAACGAGGGTCCCGTTGGCGGCAAAGGCTCCGGAGGAGCACCAGGTGTCGGTGAAGATCATGAGCGGCCTGATGGTGTTGGTGGCTATGTTGTATTCGATGGAGTGAGCCCAGCAGTCGTGGGTCAGGGCCTGGTCCTGCGGGTTGTCACGGCAGCGCCCATTATCCAGCAGGAGCTGCGACGGGCCGAAGTTGGTCCGATCGAACATCACCACCGTGTTTTTGTACGTGGTGGTCATGTGCATAGCCGAGACGCCGCCCTTCTCTACCAGAAGATTCCATCTTCCCAGCTTCACTGCCAGTTGCCCGGCTGCGTCCCACGACCAGATGCTTAACATCACAAGCATCATAAGCCAGAAATACCGAATTCCAGACGGCATTTTCATTATGGCTCTCTCTCAAACTAACACTCTTTATTAAGTGCGAGATTGATGACGAAAGCCTCATGATTTGATGGGCATTTATAGGCTTCTGCACATAGGAAGTCAAATGGCACAGGATAGGATTAATCGGTGGCCTGGCTTATCTCGTGTCAGGAACAAGAACAGCCATGCGATGCCTTTCGTGATTTACTTTCTTGTTCGTCCTTCCTGCAGTTGACTCGAATGTCATATTGATAATCCCACGGCGCTCTGGTTGCGTTTGCAGACGACATTAAGCTGATTCTTATCGAACGTTTTAAACTTCTCCCGCGCTGTAACGATTTTACCGAATTCGAACGCCTTGCGCTGTGTTTACTAATCTCCGCCGCATGTGAAGCGCAACCTGCAGCTATCTTCTCCACCTACTGCAGATCGCGATAATGGTCAACTTCAATCTTGCTGTCCGGGCGTTTGGAATTCTCTGATGATGTCGGTCTGCGTCTGCAAGCTGCTGAAGGCAGCCGAAGCTCATTCCTACTCAAATTTGAGTAATAACGTTGAGATAAAAAAGCAAACGCTACCGTTATTATATTATTTTTGTTTCGACCACCTTTCTTCTTATCTCTAAATTAAAAGGGCAATCCGAAGCCAATAGACGCACGTGTTTTTCTCTTACTGAATCCCAGAGAATAAACCATTTCGACAATCAATAAAGAAAACGGCATTTTCATTCTTCCATTAGAATTTCGCTGTGATGGTCTGTCGTCACCTCGACGTCATCTCCTAAACACTTATATGTCGACGAAAAGGTGTTTTAACACGTTTTTCAATAGCCGACTATTGGAAAGGTATTTTAATGGATCTCCATCATCCACGATAAAGGGGTCATTCCGTAGGCTTATGTCAAAAGCCTGTCAACCTGATCTCCGCCATATGGGAGCAGCGAAGGCTACAAGGCGTTCGTTTAAGTATGGTCGACAAGTGCAGATGTACCTATTGAGGAAAAGAAATTTAAGCCGTCCTCTTATTCAATTTTATATATTGATTAAATTATGCTTTAATTCTTCAATAAAATTATTTCATTTTTAATATAATTTTATAAATTATCAAGAAAAACTTTGCACAAATTTTTCATTAAATAATTTTAATTTGAATGAAATTTTATAACTTATCGAGGAAAAACAAACATTATTTAGTATTTATAGAATTATTTCATTGAGATTAATTTATTTTAAAGAAATATTTTAGTTTACAATAAATTTAATGCATCAAATGAGGATTCGCTTGCAGTTTATGTAATATTTTGGATCCATCGTCTGCATATTTTCGTAGAATATACAACTAAAAAGTTTAAAGTACTCAAATTCAAATAGTACTAAAAGATGCGTCACTGCCACATCCAATAATCAATTCTCCTATTCTCGAGGTTTATGCGATAAAAATCCATATCCCTCTATGGTCTTGATTAGTTATAGTTACTAGAAATTCAAGTAGAAATGTATAGATTAAAGGTTTCCTGGCAACTTGTTTATATGAGCATTATCTTGTGGTTGATTACAAATTACTACAACATATATTTTTAGTACTTTTGTAATAACAATTTGCAAAATTTATGATAGAATCAAACGAAACCCACTTGCTTTCCAAATTCCAAATAAAAATTATTTATGATATATAATCACGCACACAAACACATCGTGTACTTATGTTGATATATAACTATATATTAGGTAATTACAAGTTTGTTTTACAACTAATGGTGGATCTAGTTTTGGTTGATATAAATAGTTTCTATCAAACGAAAACTCTAAAAAATAAGAATGAGAAATTTAAAATTTCTAATAAATTTATGATCAAATTATGATAGAGTTTTTGACAAGGGAAGATATGTGTAAAATGTATGCATTAGATAGAGCTTATACATGTAATAAAGACTAAAATTATTAGATGAATGAATCAATATGCTTTTACAGGTCTATTCTAATAAATAGTTGGTATGATATTTCCACAGTCCATTAGGTACATATGTGCAAGCTTGTACTTTTTCCTCTAAACATACAAAATCTATGTTTAAACCATAATCTTGCACATATTATAATATATAATTATTCTAGTTTTTATAAATATATACATGTTTATTTGTATAGTTTCATGTAGTAACGGTGAAGTTTTTCTATTTGAATCCTAATTATTATTTAATTTTGTTTGTATTTTAAATTTAATTACATGTACACAAATTGAACAATCATGTTTAAAATGGATTCATCTTTCTTTCTTTTTCTGGTTCTATTACAACATATTCTTGTAAATTTGATTTTTTCTTGTCCATCTTTTCACATATGCCCACATGTTTCACATTTATTATGCATACTATAACCCCCATGTATGTGCATTCATTCTTTGTATTGAAATTGGCATTTACTTGTGTTGAGTAAAACCTAAATATTATTGAATCTTTCCCATTTGTTTCTCACCATGATCCAGCACAATACACATTCTACATGAGCTATTCCTATGTGATGTTGTTTAAAGTTATTCAATATACATAATTTTATATCAAGTTATCACATTCAAGTATAATTACAAAAAATGTATCTATATTAATTTTCACGTCCTAGGAAATTTACCCTCTTGCCAATATTTTCATAAAAAGAATAAAGGTCTTTAATCTAATTATTCTAAAGTGACATCTAGGAATAGTTATAAATTAATGACATATTTTGAATCCAACAGGTTTTCCTAATACTAAGGAAAAGTACTAATAGGCTATATTATTTTCCTATATTGAGATAGGAAATTTGTACTATGAAACTATATTTATTTTTTAATATTTATTTTATTTATAGAGATAAGTAAACTAATTCATTCTATTTACTTCCTAAAAATTGCATTATTGATATTCCAAAATTTTAAATAAAAATTATTTATGATACATAATCACACACGCATACATTTGTATATATACATTTGTGTACACATGTTCATACACACCCATGTATCTGTGCACACAATTATACATATGTGGATGTATACATATTTATTACTTAGTTATTTCATCACTAATATAGGGTGTAGATGCCTAAATAATTGAGATCCTAGCCACACCCAATTATATCCTCTTGTAGAATTAATTGAATAAATTCAAATAAATTATTTAATATATTTCTCATTTATTCTGCCTACTTCTATAGTCCACCCTTAATTGAAGAAATTACATATTTACTTAAATTAAGTTCACCATTCACATTTATATCCTTAAAATATTAATTAAATATAACTATTTAAGATTCCCCCAAATTTCACTCAACTAATTAATTAAATGAGATCAATTAGTTAACTAAATAATAGAATTTCACATTCTTAAGCATGCTTAAATTGTTACATGCATGTGACAATGAAAAGTGGGGATGAATTAGTTGTATAATTTAAAACACTCAAACCCTCAATTTCAAGCCCTAATCAACCATTTGACACTTACACATGCATTAAAAAAATGTAAACATGTCAAGAAGTAATGTGAACACATCAAACACATAAGAACACCAGATTTACGTGGAAAACCCAAGGGGGAAAAAGAATGGTTTGGATTAGCTCACTAATATATGAACTGCAGCACTGAATACAATAAGGCTCACTGCCAAGGGCTCACTACCAAAGGACTCACTATCCAAAAGAAAGAAGAATAGAAGAAGGGTGACTCACTACCAATTTGAACTGCTAACAATGCATCTCTCATATGGTCAAGGTATAGTTCCATTGAAGCATAAACAACTCATCAAACAGACTAAAATATAGACACCTTCTACTTGTTGCATTTGGAAGTCATTAGCATTAATGCTCACACTTGATCAAATTCTCATCTTTCACATTACACACTCCAATATTAATCCACACAACAATTCTCATTTCATTTATACCCTTCATGACCTAAAACAACTTCAATTAGGTTGGCCGAAAGGAAATGTATATGCCTCAACCGTGCAACGTAAGAAAGGTCAGTATCAGAAACTCTTAGGGTGGAAAGAAGTGAAGGAAGAGCACACCACTACTTAGATAGGAATCAAATTTACACCAAAATTATTCTCAACACTTCCTCAAACAATAATTATCCTTATCAATTAGAACTAGCAAACTAGGTCGGCCAAACCTACACTAACACTAACAAGTGACAACAAGAACACATCTCTAGGTCTAGAAACATCTCGTGGACCACACAACAACACTTCATAACATATCAGAATATTCCACATCATCAGGATATTTTCCACAGCTATTGGAACCACTTGAAACACAAGAACACCTTTATTCTATGCAACTAGACATACTGGAACATACATCCAACGCACTAGACAACCTTATGAAACAACTTAGAACCTAAAATTCAAGGGAAGGCAGATACAAACATACTATGAAACACATCTTCCATTGTAGTATGATACAAAACCTAAAACTGTAGATATGAAACCTCTAAAAAGCTCTGATCATCATGTCTAAACCAAATGAGTATATCTTCAGTCACAAAGAAATGCGGAGAAAAACACTTAACACCACTCTTTCACACTGAACTCTTTTATATTCAAATTTTCTCAAAAGCACTTGGAAACCAAGAAAAAAAACTACATCAACAATAATTATCACATACATCAATGAAAATATTGATGACAACACCACAACATAGTGCAACACTTTTCAACATCAAAAATCTCCCTTAACACAAGTCAGGCCAACAACCTTTGTAACTACACTAAAGTAGGATATCAATGACAACAACATGTGTTGACATCAATACCAGTAATTCCAGGAACATCATCAATACATTAGCATTTGAAAACTACCTTTATACAAGGGGTTGAAATCAATGAAAACACCCAAGCAACTCACAAATAACTCAAGCTTTCAACATCTTTGAAATTTTGACAATCTCCCTCTTTGTCATTGATGGCAACACTTGCTCTCTCAAAAACCATAAAAAACAAAAGAAACCAATAGTAATATTGCAATAAACAATACTTCCCTTGACTACTCCTCATCCCCACTCTTCACATACTTCTCCTCCTGCAACAGAAGCAACACCTGCATTCTAGGTCACTCTCCTCTTTTTGTCCTTAGACAATACACTCCCTCATACACAAGTATTTTAACAATTTTTTCTTTCTCCTCCTATGGATTTTCAACCACTTTAACTCTCTCCTCCTTTGACATTAATGAAAAATGGAAAAATCATCATTTTATCCCCTCTAAACTTTATTTTTTGTATTGAACTCTTTTTCTCTCCCCCTTTGGCAACATTCAAGGGGAAAGAATTTCTCTCTCTTTCCATTGTTCTGCATCTTTTTCTCTACCTTCCTTTAACAAAGATTCAAAGGACAGTACTGCTAAAATCTTCTTTTTCATTCCTCTACACACACTTTCCTACACATTGCCCCTTATGGGCACACAATATGCTCCACCTGACTGCACCATCTAGAAACCAGTACTACCTACTCCGCCTAAGAGGTATCCTTAAATATCAGTCTAGGAAAAAGAATAGATCTTGAAATCATTTCTGAAAAGATGCATACACTTATGCATCTTGTTGAATGGAGGGAAAATAACCCCTAACTTCTCCCAAAGATACTCAGAAGCATCTTTTGGGAGAACCTTTATGAAAATATCATTAACCTGATCCTTTATATGAACATACTCCAGCTTCACCTCATTCTCTATAACTTACTCTCTCAAGAAGTGATATCAGATTGAGATATATTTTGTCCTTGAATGCATTATCTGATTCTTTGAAATATTGATTGCACTTATATTGCCACACATGATAAAAATAGGTTCATCATATGCAACTCTGATATCCTTCAATGTTTGTTTCATCCACAACACCCATGTACAACATGATACTATTGCAATATATTATTTTTCTAGAATAGATAATGACACTAAATCCTACTTTGTACTTAGCCATGATACCAACTTGCTTCAAAGAAAGAAAGCACCACCACTTGTACTTTTCCTATCATTTTCACATCCAACCCAATCTGCATCTCTATATGCACTCAAGCAGAATTCAATATCGTAAGGATACCACAAACCATAATCCAAAGCCCACTTCAAATATTTGAATATCCTCTTCACTACTACAACATGAGATTTTCTAGGATCTTCTTGAAATCTAGTAACAAGACAAACTGAATGCATGATATCCAATCTAGTAGAAGTAAGGTATAATAGTCCACCAATCATTGATTTATACTTGGTCTGATCTATCTTAGGATATTCATTTTTCTTGGTAAACTTACAACTAGTAACCATAGGAGTACATACCAATTAGAGTCATCCATTCCAAAATTCTTCAACATTTACTTAACATAGTTAGATTGCGATATGAATATACCTCTCTTTGATTGACTGATCTACAAGCCAAGGAAGAAATTCATGTCTCCCCACACATTGACATCTCAAATTATTTATACATTTCCTTAGTAAACCTTTTGGACATACCTTTGTCTCCTCTAAAGATTATGTCATCAACATATACTACCACAATTTAGATTTGTTCACCTTCAACTTTGAAATACAGATTGCTATCTATAGTACCTTTTCTAAATCCTTGCTACAAGTACTTATCTAACCTTGCATACCAAGTTCTAGGGGCGTGCTTCAGTTTATACAATGCTTTCTTCAATTTGTAAACCAAATTTGTATCTTCTAACAACTGAAAACCTTTCGGTTGTTTAATGTATACCTATTCTTCTAATTCACCATTCAAGAATGTAGACTTCAAATCCATCTAATATAATTTGAAATATTTGTGTGTTGTAAAAGTAAAAAACATCCAATAGCTTCCATTCTTGCAATCGGAGCAAAATTTTCCTCAAAATCTATACCTTCAACCTATGAGTAACCCTTACCCACAAGTCTAGCCTTGTTTCTCAATTATTTTCCATCTTCATTTAACTTGTTTTAGAATATCCCACTTAGTACCAATCACATTCTTTCTTTCTTTTTTTGTCTTGGGACCAATTCCTAAGTTAGATTCTTCTCTATATCTTTTCTAACTCTTCCTTCATTGCTTCGACCCAGTTCTCATATTTGCATGCCTCGGTGACTATTTTTGGTTCCACCTCAGAAAGTAAACTTAAATTTACTTGTTCCTCTATCATTGTAGCTTCGCTTCTTGTCAGTACACCTTTTTTCCTATCTCCAATGATACAATATTCTAAATGATTATTCTGTACATACTTGGGGGTCTTGGGAAATTTATTTTCTAGAGCTTTTTCCTCTTCAACTATCAACTCTTTTCATTTATCTTCATCCTTTTCTTATTCATTGCATGGGGATTCATCACATTCATATTCTTCTATTACTACTAAACTTTGATGTTCTTTTTTATCCACTTCGACACTTGCACTCTCAACAATATTCTTCAATCTTTTGTTGTAGCATGTAGGTAGGCCTTGCTTCTTGTAGAGTATCCATGGGAGATTCCTTCACCAGATCTTTCATCGACATTTCCTAATTTTTCTTCATCTATTTTGATATAACACTTTCTTCCAAAAACTTCAAAATATCTCAGAGTACGATCTTTACCATACTATAACTCATAGGGAGTCTTTGAACTATTCACTATTTCTTGACCTTTGTTAAGAATGTAGACTACAGTATGAATTGCTTCTCTCCAATAGACATCTAGAAGATTACCTTCCTTCATCAATGTCCTACCTGCTTCCTAAACAATTCCATTTTTCATTTCCATAACTCCCTTCTTCTGAGGAGTTATAGGGGTTGATAAATGGCTTCTTATTTCATGATCTTCATAAAAATTGTTAAACTCATTTGAAGTAAACTCACCACCTCTATGAGGTCTCAAAAATTTTATTTTTAGATTCATTTAATTCTCAGCCATAGCCTTAAATGATTTAATCATTTCTAGAGCTTCTAATTTTTCTTTGAGAAATGTAACCCAAGCCATTCTAGAATAATCATCAATTAATAACATGAAATACTTGTCTCCACATAACCTTCTAATTCTGGTAGGTCCACAAAGACCTGTATTTACTAACTCCAATGGATCTGTGGTTAAGTATTCTTTTTTCATGAATATTTTCTTTGTCTGATTTCCAACTTGAAATTCTATGTAGCTTGCATTGATAGGATTTGTAATCTTTGGTAAATATCTTACAACAATAATAGAATTGATCTTCACTAGGCTATCAAAATTAATGTGACATGTTCTTCTACGCCATAGCTAACTTTCATTAGTTTGAGATATAAAGAGCTTTGCAGAACTACATTTTAGTTGATAGACATTACCTTTTTTCCTTGTTTCAGCAGAAGTCAGTGCACCAAAGATTCCTTTTTTGATTACACAACCACCATTTTGAAATACAAGATTATATCCCCTACTACATATTTGTCCTTCACTTAGAAGATTATGTCAGAGACGCTTGAAATAAAAAACATCATCTATTTTATGCTTTCCATCAAAGATATTTGTAGATGTATCATCACCAAACTTCACAAGAACACCATCGTACTTTTCAATCTTAAGAAACTTACTCTTCTCACCTATCGTATGATTTGAGCATCCAGTGTCAATGATCAATTAATTCTTCTCTTCTCTAGCATGAAAATTAGTCAACATAGTTCCTTCAATGCTATGACCTATTTCTGGAGCACTTTCCTTTACACTTCTTTCAAGATTAGTAGATTTAGTTCCAAAATTTAAATCCATGAACAAGCATTCATCATTTCCTTCATTAGGATAATTTGATTCTTCATCATCAGATACAACATCTTATTTTTTTAAGATAATAACTCTTTTTGATAAATTTACCCTTATGACCCTTTTTATCATTAGTAGCTTTGATTGGACATTTACATGTATAATGACCTATATTTCCATAATCGAAACATTTGAAAGGTAGGTTACCTATGCATTTCCAGTACCCTTATTATATCTCCTCAAAAAGTTTAATTCCACCTCATCAAGAACATCTAGATTTGATCCATCATCCTTTTCCACTTTGCATACTTTAAAAGTAGTTACTTTGTTTGTAGCATCATGACCAAACTCTCTCATTTCAAAAGAAGTTAAAGAACCAAACATCTGATCTCTAGAATAATTATCAAAATTATGAGCTTCCTCAAAAGTAGAAACTTTAGAAATATAAGCTTTAGGAATATTTCTTAATACCTTTATCACAAATTCACTTTCATCCAGCTTTCCACCAAGACCATTGATGATATTGAAAACTTCACCAACTTTGAATATGTAGGCAATAATTTCTTCATCTTCAGACATCCTTAAGGTTTCAAATTTGGCTTTGTAGTTCAACATCTTCACTTGTTTGATCTTGTCATCTCCTTCATAGATACCTTCAAGATTTTTCTAGATCTATTTAGTATACATTAGACTTATCACCTTTCCAAGTTTAGAATCAAAAAGACCATCCAAGTTTGCATTTCTTTCTTTTCCATTGTTTCCATAATACTTGATCTCATCATTACTTGTCAGACCATTTGTAGGCATAGTATAACCTTTATCATAATATTTCAAAACACTCAATCGAAGAGAAACAATAAACGACTCCATGCTAGCTTTTCAGTAGGTAAAATTTGTTCCATCAAACAAAGGAGCTTTGACACCTTTCCTATTGTCCATCCAAATCTACCTCAAGGAGTTAGAATTCTTCTTGCCATCCACAATTCTGATACCAATTGTTAGATGCACATGACAAGTGAGAGAGGGGAGGTGAATCAGTTGTATTCTTTGAAATATTCAAACCCTCAATATCATTTCAAACCTTGACCAACCATTAAACCCTTAACATGTATTAACAGAATGTAAACATGTAAATAAGTAATGCAAACACATCAAACATATAAGAACACTAGATTAACGTGGTAAACCCAAGAAGGGGAAAACCATGGTGAGGATTAGCTCACTAATATATTAATTACAACACCAAATAGAATAAAGATCACCACCGAGAAAGATAAAGAAAGGCTCATTACTAGTGGCTTACTACAATAGGACTCATGATCCAGAAGAAAAAGGAATAGAAGAAAGGGACGCTCACTCCCAATTTGAACTGCTAACAATATATTTCTATCTCAAACCCCCTTATTCTATCGAGTGAATACACTAGGTGCTTTATCTTTGCTCTCTATAGTGATCATGATCTAAAGACCATTCCAACATTCTCTAATTACTTTAATATGGATGTAACATTGATTCTATCTCCATCAATAGTTAGCTAGGTGGTTATTTTTATTACATAGGTAATTTTGCATCAATACTATTACGTATACAATAAATGTGTTTTTTTTTTTAGGATAAAAGGAAAAATCCTATAATATTATTGATAATATAAAATATCTGGGATTACATATATATAGCATAAAAGCATATAATAAATGTTGGGGAAGGTTTGTAGAATGACTTTCATAAAAAACAAAATTAATAATGTAAAAATATATATTTAATTATGCTACATTACAGATACCTGATTACTACATGGGTTAGAAATTCATGGGGATACTTTATTTTTTATTGATATAGTGAGATGAGTGTTTCTTGTAGCCTTCATGTTGGGAAAATATTACAAAAATATAGCATCAAATATTTAACTGAAGGTTTCTAGATTTTTGACTTTATTGATTTGAGGCACATGGTTTATGGAATACCACTTAGATATTTCTACAAGATTTTCCTATAAAAATAAGTACATGAGTAGTTATTGAGGTTGGCTTACACAAATTTTGGTTTGTTTGCTAATGTTGGATTGAGATTCTCTTGTAGGTGTCATATGTGACTAGAGGGAGCATGGATTGGAACATGTAGTCAAATGGTTCTTATTTTTTTGTTCACATCAAGAAATGCAATTGCCACACATGATTATTTACAGGCGTTGCATGAAGACTTTGCAAGTGTATTGTTATCTTTTTTCTTGAGATAAAGCATAAGTAAATGATTCGTTCCAGAGGTTACTTTTTCAAAGGTACATAGTGTTATCTTTTGGTATGTTTATTATTCTTTTACATTGTGTATTATGAATGAATTTAATTATTTATTTTTGTTGTTAGGTTTGAGAGGGTAGTCAAATACATTTCGTTATGGGAAAAGATGTAGATATTTAAAATTTATGGATGCATTGCACATTTGGATTTTTTCAGTTGCTTTGATACATGGGTTTTTTTTATTTCCACTCCTTTTATGATGGTTTCTAATGTGAAGCTTTGTATATGAGCTCCTAGTCTAAAACATACCTTGCCATTGGATGCAAAATATCGAAAACCCGTGGGCTCATATCAAACATAATAATTTCTTTGAATGCATTTTGTGTGTGCTTGAAGAGGTTTTATTGGGTCCAAATTATGTTAGGTAAATAAAAATCTGTACAACTCATATTGTCTATATGGTCATACATTACATCAAATAATGTATAGTTTATGTGAATTGGTAGAATCTGGTACATTCTTTATTTTTTTATTGTCAGAGTATGTTTCAATAGGGAACATGATTTATTTTCATAAGTACTACTATAAGAGATGGGTGCAAGTGACTGGAAAGGATTATTCTTATAATTATTATTTTTTAGAAGAATGTGAAGTTCTAAGACAATTTACTACTTTCATGAAGTTTTCTCTTTTCTATTTTGAAACCTATTATTTGATAAACATATTTAGCATGATATCATAATTTAACATGAATGGGAAATAGAAGAGTGTTTGTGATTGAAAATAAATCTAACAAATTATTGATTAAAGGAATGTGTAAGTCTATAATGGAGATGAGATATGTAAGAAAGGCTACCAAGATTATTGTTGCAAGTAGAATTCCTATTTGGAGTTGAAACCTAAATAACTACAAGTTTATTAATTTTTGAATAA